>PVKP010033683.1:0-24838 GCA_004027715.1 Plecturocebus donacophilus | reverse complement strand
CTATTGGTTGTTAGGGCTTAGCTGCTATTGGTTATTAAGAAGCTATGGTTGCAGCATCTGTTTGCATCCTGGGCTCTTTAAGGGAAGACCAGGCTGAGCGAGCATGGGAGAAGGGAACATGCCCGAGCATGTCTGAGCTTGCTCGGGGCTTGCAAAAGGGAAAAAGGGGGGGGGCTCGGGGGGGTTGCGTCCGAGCTCCCAGCAAGGCAACCGGCCTTACAGAAACCTTCCAAGCAGGCTTTGTATGAGCAACATGGCTGTTTATTCACCCAGGTGCAGGTGGGCTAAGGCCAAAAAGGGTATTAGCAAAGGGCGGTGGGATAGGAGTTGGTTTCATAGGTTTGGGTAGTTTTTTTTGTTGGGGGGAGGTGTTGTAGAGTAAGTTCAGTTACAGTGGTGAGGGGTAGGGGCAAGGAGTATACAAGTTCAGTTACAATGGCAGGGTTGGGTAAGAGGTATTTACATTATTATAAGAACAATTAAGATGGCAGGGTTGGGTGAGGGGCTTGTGGGAAGCTCCGCTGGGCCATCAGAGACAATGGCGAACGCAGGCAGGGGGTAGGAGACTTCAGCCCGAGGCAAGCAGGACTTCAGACTTTCAGGATCTAGGCTTCCCTGACAGTTTCTACTGAATGTGTGTTGCTTTCACACCACCGTAAAGTCAAAAAACGATGATCTTGTCAAATCATCGTTAAGTTGGGGACTGTCTGGATTTATTTTCCAATTGCCAAGATAATAATACTATCATTAAATTAATAATATTAAAATTATCCTTATGCCAAAGGGGCATATTTTGGGGTGACATTCTGGTTTACTTCAAGGCAAAGGTGAATAGTTTGTATTTCTTAGTAATTAACACACTAGGTTGTACATCTGGTTCTTGTGAGTTTCGGTAAGTTGAGAAAACTTGAGTTTCAAATCCAGGACGTTACCACCATTCCATTCATTCATTTAGGAGAGTGGGTTCCAAGACCCTGGCATCAAACGGGGAAATCCCATATTTTAGCTTCATGGCCAGTAACAGGCAAATTAAATGTATGACATGGAAATGTCTGCTCTTAAATCATTGTAAATTCAAATTTGCTTTATCTAAATTGCAGTTTGATACCAATTCAGCAGTGGCTAGTGTAAGAGAGGAAAAATGTCTTTTCCATCTATCCTTCTAGATTCTACATTGGATCCCCTGTAACAAAAGGTAGATTAACAAGAGAAAATCATGCAATTTATTTCATATATGTTTTACAAGAAATAGGAGCCTTCATAAGGAAATTAAGACCAAAAGAAGTAGTTAAAACTAAGTGTTTTTATGCTAGGTTTGATGAAGAGTAGACAGTCATGGAAGAATGTCATAGGACAAAGGTGGTGAGCTAAGTTCAGCAAACTAGGGAAATTTAGCAATGCCTATGTGTTAGATTCCTTTCTGTGTCCCATTATCTTTAAGATAGGATGCTCCTGTCCTCCAGGAAGAGGGAGGGCAGCTCTCATGTCAGGGTCTTATAATCTGCTTCAAGAGAAGACCAGGGAACCTTTCCTGCACGTGCTATTTCTCAAATTTCTTCAGCTTAAAATACTTAATATGCCAAGGTGCCATATTTTGGGGTAGCAAGTCGTGAATCTCATCTCTATGAATACTTCAACTTTTTGGTTTCTTCCTTGGTAGAGTAGTGATTTATTAAAAAAACAATTGCTCGGATTTTACTTAAGGAGACACTGTGATCCTTCTGAAATGCAATTATTTTATAATATGATAATTTAACCGTCTAATTTTTCTATGGCAAGACGTTTTGATACTAATAATTAGTTGTGGAGCTGGGGGAGGTAGTGTGCAACTGTAGTCTCAGATGTTCGGGAGGCTGAGGTGGGAGGATCACTTGAGCCCAGGAGTTTGAGGTTACAGTGAACCATGATCGTGCCACTGCACTCCAGCCTGGACAGAGTAACACCCCATCTCTAAAAATAATAACAATGCCAATAATAATGACAAATAGCTGTGAAAATGTAAAAGGCCAGGGAAGGGTTCATGAAGGTCTGTCTATATGGCAGGATTTCTTTTTTTCCCACCTCCAGTAACCACCCTTCTCTCCCGATCTTGAGCCTTCATTTTTATGGAGGGCATTAAGTTACTGTCTTTTTTTTTTTCTTTTTGTTTTCTGAGACAGAGTCTTGCTCTGTAGCCCAGGCTGGAGTGCAGTGGCACGATCTCTGCTTACTGCAACCACTGCCTCCCAGGTTCAGGCATTTCCCCTGCCTCAGCCTCCCGAGTAGCTAGGACTACAGGTGTGTTCCTCTACGCCCAGCTAATATTTGTATTTTTAGTAAAGATGGGTTTTTACTATGTTGGCCAGCTTGGCCTCTAACTCCTTACCTCATGATCTGCACGCCTCAGGCTCCTGAAGTGCTGGGATTACAGGCATGAGCCACCATGCCCAGCTAAGTAACTCTATCTATAAAAAATTACTGAGAGCATTAGAAATACTGGGGTGAAAAAAGAGATTCTATCTCTGCCCTCATGGAATGTACAATCTAGTAGAAGACTTATTACTAAATAATTACTCGTATAAGAGGTGCTAGACAAGAATAGGTGAAGGTCTACAAGAGGAATAGAGAGGTGTATCTATTCTAGTGAGGGAGTGCTAAGGGTTGAATGTGTCCCTCAGAGTTTGTGTGTTGGAAACATTTTTATTTTTTTGAGATGGAGTCTCACTTTGTCACTTAGGTTGGAGTGCAGTGGTGTGATCTTGGCTCACTGCTACCTCTGCCTCCCAGGTTCAAGTGATTCTCCTGCCTCAGCCTCCCCAGTAGCTGGGATTACAGGCATGCACCACCCTGCCTGGCTAATTTTTATATTTTTAGTAGAGACGGGTTTCACCATGTTGGTCAGGCTGGTCTCAAACTCCTGACCTTGTGATCTGCCTGCCTCGGCCTCCCAAAGTGTTGGGATTACAGACGTGAGCCACTGTGCCTGGCCTGTGTGTTGGAAACTTAATCCCCAAAGCAACAGTGTTGAGAGGTAGGACCTTTAAGGGGCAGGGACTTTATGAAAGGATTAATGTCACTATTGCAGGAGTGAGTTGGTTATAAAAGTGAGTTTGGCTCTTTCTTCCGCATGTTGTGTGTGCAGGCACACATAAACACACACACGTGCACGCTCTTGCCTGTGCTCCCTCTCTCTCACCTTCTCTCACCCTGTTGCCCTTTGCCTTGTGATGTTGCAGCAAGAAGGCCCTTGTCAGATGCCAGCACCTTGATATTGAACTTCCTAGCCCCCAGAACTGTGAGAAATAAATTTATTTTCTTTATAAATTACCCAATTTGTGATAGTGTTATGGCAGCACAAAATGTTCTAAAACAAGGGAGTGGGGAAGAATTGTAGGGTAAGAGAATAGGATGCTTCAAGGGTTCTCTGAAAATGTGACATTTACACTAGAACTTGAAAGATAAATAACAGAAAGGTAGGAGAAAATTGTGGAAGAAAGACATTCTCAGCCTTAAGATTAGAAAAACAAAAACTTGTACAGAAAAACTAATATAACTGCAATTTACTATAAGACTTGGCTATGAAAAGTCTCTACATAGTCACAATAAACTTAAAATTTAAACACTGATCTAACCAACTGTATAGTTAACTATATTGGGAGGCTAGGGGGATGCAAAGGACTCACATATGTGATGAGGACCAAGAAGATAAAAAAGAGCAAAATCCTAATCTTTCATCTGAAAAGTCAACAGATACGCAATGGAGGAAAAAAGGGAAAAAATCACAAGTGGAAATGGAATCATGTTAATTTAGAAATAGCCATACTGAAAGAAACAGCTGAAAGAGGTGAAAGTAGTTGCCTCCAGGTTGAGGTAAGTGGGGTAAACATTTACTAGTTTTTTGTGTACTTATCACAAATGTAATCCCAAGTAGATATTTTTCACTGGGTTATAAGATCCTTGAAACAATGATTTTGGTATTTGTATGCTGTTTTGTTTCCCAGCACCTAGAATAGTGCCTGACGTATAACAATGCTCAATAAACAGTTGTCAAAAAAATAATGCCCACTTTCTATAAACTGCCTAAATGTCATCTCTAGATATTTAGACACATAAGGTATTTATACATGCTTCTTCATTTTCTTGGACATCTTTTCCAGAGCCTTTTGACCTATTCCAATCTGGACTTGCTGCCTTCTACTTCTGGTCCAAAATTGTCTCCCTAGGATCTTCTACCACCATTACCTTAAAGATTCTCTTTTTTCTTCTTACTTTTTTTTTTTTTTTTTTAGATGGAGTTTCGCTCTTGTTACACAGACTGGAGTGCAATGGTGCTATCTCGGCTCATAGTTCTGCAGGCTGTACAGGAAGTATGGAGCTGGCATCTGCTTCTGTTGCGGGCCTCAGGAAGCTCACAATCAGGACAGAAGGAGAAGAGGGGGCAGGTGCATCACATGGCAAAAGTGAAAGCAAGAGAGAGAGAGGGCAGGTACCAAAAACAACCAGATCTTGCTTGAACTTAGAATGAAAACTCATTATTGTGAGGACAGCACCAATATTCATGAGGGATCTGCCCCATGACCCAAACAACTCCCACAGGCCCCACCTCCAACATTGGGAATCACATTTCAACATGAGATTTGGAGGGGACAAACATCTAAACCATAGTACTCCCGGGGGCAAAGTCAGGGCCTCAGAGGCCTGTAGACTAAGGAGTTATTTCCAGAGGACTGGGGAGTTATTAAAATACCGGAGGCAGCCAGGACTAACCATGACAATTTTCCACTCTCAGAGCAGGGAACAGTTCCAATTCATGCCTATCAGGATTCAATCATTCCTATGAAAGTGATTGCTGTGTTTTCCATTCCTCCTTTTTTTTCCAATGGGGGCTTGATGGAAGTTACGCTGTTCTTGCTCCACTATTGGCTATTGGGCATCTTACAATCATGGTTCACTAGACTATAAGGAGCCACATTTTGGTGCAATCAAAAGGCTGAGCTACGCTGAAAGATCCTGGACATTTAAGTTGGAGGCAGCTGGCTGCCTCCCTTGGGAAGGGACATAGACTATGTTCTGTCTGAGAAGGGTGGGTATTTGCTAGCCAGAAGGGCAGACTGTGGTGGCAGTTGTTATTTACCCACCAAATCTTCTTCCATAGTTTTATGTAGTTAGAATGTGGCTACCCAGTGGGGACTGTATTTCCCAGCTCTTTGTGCACCCAGACATGCCATTTGTGGACATTCTCATCAATGGAATGCGAACAGAAGGGATGTGTGCAACTTCTGCCCCACTTGATAAGATGAAATTTTTGTCCCTCAACTGCTTTGACCCTTCCTGCTAGCTTGGATGGCAACAACTAGAGCAACCTTGGCAGCCCTATGTTGAAGACAAAAAGCCGGTCACCAACATGTACTCTTATGTGAGTGAGGGCTGAGCTTCTGTTTTGTTTGAGCTATTGGGTCTTTTTGTTAAAGTAGCTTATAGTCCCTGACTATACCTTGAAGTAGTTACTTTAGAAAGCTTGCAATAAACCCTTCCTCTGCTACTTGGAGATGTAAATCTCTGACCACTGAGAACTGTCTTCTCAATAACCTGGGGTTTGTCTCTTGAACTGCAAACATTCAAGAAGGTGGTTTCATGCTCATTTCTGGTCCCTGTGGCTACCTTGCTCTCTTACACTACTGCTTGTCGTGAAGACAGAATTATGTGTCTCCTCTGGATAAGCATGGATTAACACACTCTGGCGGCCTAATTGCAGGACCAACCACCCCTTCACACTCCTCAGCACCTTTAGCACACCACAACCTCTAAAAATCCTCCAAACTTCTGTTTCAGCAAAGTTGCATTCAGTTCATGCTGGACCATAGTTTTCATTAAATAAAATCTAACTTACTGCTTTAACGAGTGTCCCACTTTAAAAAAATTTTTTGACAGTAAGCACATTAAATAGTTATTAAATTAATAAACTTAGGTTCTGCATAGGTGTAAACAGCTGAGGAGAGTTTCACTATTTTGAGCGTTCTTTTGGGATCTCCTCTCCCAACCTCCAAGAAGCTGAAAGATTGCTTAAGTTATATTTTCTTTCAAAATCTCTAAATCTGAAAGATGACAATTATGTCCAAGTTATCCACAGTATCTTCTGGATTGAACCAGTCAGCTTAACTGTGGATATAGAAAGCTATCTAAAATGTCAGATCCCTGGCTGGGTGCGATGGCTCACGCCTGTAATCCCAGCACTTTGGGAGGCTGAGGTGGGTGGTTCACAAGGTCAGGAGTTCAAAATCAGCCTGGCCAATATGGTGAAACCCAGTCTCTACTAAAAATACAAAAATTAGGCATGGTGGTGGGTGCTTGTAGTCCCAGCTACCGGGTAGGCTGAGACGGGAGAATTGCTTGAATTGGAGAGGCAATCTACATACCACTGCATTCCAGCCTGGGCGACAGAGTGAGACTACGTCTCAAAAAAAAAAAAAAAAAAAAAAATCAGATTCCTAATTTCAGTGTACTCGTTTATTTTTTTTAAGGAGACAGGGTCTGGCACTGTTGCTGGAGCTGGAGCACAGTGAGTGTTATGATCAGAGTTCATTCAGCCTCAAAATCCCAGGCTCGTGCAATCTTCCCACCTCAGCCTCCTAAGTAACTGGGGCTGTAGGTGCCATGCCACCACATCCGGCTAATTTTTTTTGTTTTAATTTTTTGAGACGGAGTCTTGATCCGTCACCCAGGCTGGAGTGCAGTAGCGCGATCTCGGCTCACTGCAACCTCCGCCTCCTGGGTTCAAGCGATTCTCCTGCCTCGGCTTCCCGAGTAGCTGGGACTACAGGCGCGTGCCAGCCCCCGGCTAATTTTTGTATTTTTAGTAGAGATGGGGTTTCGCCATGTTGGCCAGGGTGGTCTCAACCTCCTGGGATCAAGCTATCCTCTCGATCTGCCTTACAAAATGCTGGGATTGCAGGCCTGCACCACAGCGTCCGGTCTCATTTTTCTTTTAAATATTTTTTTGGTCGGGCGCAGTGGCTCACGCCTGTAATCCCAGCACTTTGGGAGGCCGAGGCCGGCGGATTACGAGGTCAGGAGATCGAGACTATCCTGGCTAACACGGTGAAACCCCGTCTTTACTAAAAATCCAAACAGGCCGGAGGCTGAGGCCGGGGAACCGCTTGAATCTGGGAGGGGGAGGTTGCAGTGAGCCGAGATTGTGCCACTGCACTCCAGCCTGGGTGACAGAGACTCCGTCTCAGAAAACAAAAAACCAAAACCATAAAATATTTTTTTTTTCTCCCTATGGATTAAACACTTAAAAAGTTTTACCATTTCTATTTCTGGGTCAACGACAAAGTTTAGTTCAGTTCAGAAAGACACGTGGGTTTTGAAGAGTGTGTTTGGTTTGGCCTTGTGTGCGAAGTCCCGCATTTCTTCCTCCCTTCCTCCTTCTGGCAGCGTCCAGCAGGATCCGCTGTTGTCCAGCAGGATCCGCTGTTCCTCCAAAATCTTTATCAGGAAAGCCTAGAAGTACTGACGGTACTTCTAGGAAGCCTAGAGCTATCCGCCACAACCTGTGACTTTCAGGGTCAACTGCACGTCAATTCGCGGGTCCACCCAGAACCTGCGGGAACCACGCCCCCATGCTCCCGCCCGGCCTCCGCCCCAGCCCTCCTTCGCCTACGAGAGTGTCACGTGCTAGACTCGGGCGTGAATACAGCGCTGCCATGTTGATTTCTGGCGGCGTCGGCTACGGGAAGAGAGAGGGTGGCTGACTACTCACCCGTAGTTCCGGCTCCTGTGCGCAAGTGCGGAAGTGCGCTAGCCAGGAGGGTGATCGGTTTCCGGTCAGTGCGGCACCGGGTACTCGGAGACGTGTAACTGACGGTGGGCCGCAGCCATGGCCGAGAGAAAACCTAACGGTGTCAGCGGCGGCGCTTCTATCTCCTCGTCGGGCACTAACTTACTTTTCTCCTCCTCGGCCACGGAGTTCAACTTCAATGTGCCCTTCATCCCAATCACCCAGGCCTCCGCTTCCCCGGCCTCCCTGCTCTTGCCCGGAGGTAATAAGAGGGCGGTCCCGTATGCCGGGAGGCGGGCAGGTGGCGTGCGGTGACAAGGGTCAGACTGGAGGTTTTCCTTCTGCTTCGAGCTACTCTCTGGGTAGTTTGCCAGGATCATCAGTGACCAGGTTTGAGTGTGTCGGGGGCTTTAGGGTCTTGGAGGCGGCAGGTGATGAGACTTGCTTTTCATTGCAGAAACCATCTGTTCCAAGTTGTCCAGAGTGCTGGACACTCGTGCATTGGCATTCCGCAAATCTTTGCTGAACACCCGTTGGTACAGCAGGTGCTGATAGGGAATGCAAATAAATTAAACAGTGGCCCTCTCCTAGAGTACAGTAGTAGTATCTCCCACTAGAAGACTCGTAGGTTACAGTAAGATACCTCCTAGGATGGACTGTGCCCCTTTGCTAGATAGGGTACGCTCTCTCCTACTAGGAGAGTGTTGCGAGACAGTAGGATATCTTCTAGGTTACAGTAAAATATCTTGTAAGATGGACTGGGCCCCTCTTCTCTGATAGACATGTAATATTTGTGAAGTAGAGATATAAAATGCATTCTTCATCTTTTTTTTTTTTTTTTTGAGGCGGCATCTTGCTCTGTTTCCCAGGTTGCAGTGGCAGGATTATCAGCTCACTGCAATCTTCACTTCCCTGGTTCATTCTCCTGCCTCAGCCTCCCGAGTAGCTGGGACTACAGGCGTACAGGTGTGCGCCACCATGCCCGGCTAATTTTTGTATTTATAGTAGAGACGGGGTTTCACCATGTTGGCCAGGCTGGTCTCGAACACCTGACCTGAAGTGATCTGCCTGCCTTGGCCTCCCAAAGTGTTGTGATTACAGGCATGAGTTCCCCACCCATTCCTCATGTTTCAAGACAGTCCATCACTTTTAAGAAGCTTTTTCTTGTTCCCTTAGGCCCCCACTCCTATGTGCACTCCTAGCTCTTTTTTCATATTTGTATTATTGTCCAGGGAGATTGCTTTTTGATGATTATGTGACATAGCATGGAGAGCATGGTGTTTAGGAGCACAGACTGTCTGTGTTCCTGTCCTGGCCCTGCCAGTAACTTGCTGTGTGACTGTAGGCATGTTACTTTACCTCTCTGTGCTTCAGTTCCTATATATGTATAGCCTTACAGAATTGTAATTAGAAGAGCTTTAGTTTTAGCTGGGTGCGGTGGCTCACGCCTGTAATCCCAGCACTTTGGGAGGCCAAGGCAGGTGGATCACTAGGTCAAGAGATCGAGACCATCCTGGTCAACATGGTGAAACCCCGTCTCTACTAAAAATACAAAAAATTAGCTGGGCATGGTGGCGCATGCCTGTAGTCCCAGCTACTTGGGAGGCTGAGGCAGGAGAATTACTTGAACCCAGGGAGGCGGAGGTTGCGGTGAGCCGAGATCATGCCGTTGCACTCCAGCCTGGGTAAGAAGAGTGAAACTCTGTCTCAAAAAAAAAAAAGTGTAGTGCCTGCAAGACAGTGTGACTTAATATTTGTGAAATAAATACTCTCCATTTGGACTGTGGTCTTCTTCAAGTTTGCAGCTATGACCTAATCGCCTTTTTGTTTCAAGGATCTTGTTTAGGGCCTAGTATGTGGATCCTCTTTGGATGCTGAGCTTCCAGTGAATAATTTATTCTTTTTTGAAGGACTGAAGACACTTGCATGGAGAAGTGAAGACAGGCACACTGGAAACAGCTGTGTATGAAGGTTCCCCTGCCCCTGTGTTATGTTTCTTCTTGATGCTTGTCGCTATCTGACATGTACACATACTTGTTTATTCCACCCCACTAGAATGTAAGACCATGAAAGCAAAACTTAGTTTTATTCACAGTTATATCCCCACTGCCTAGAATGGTGTGTGGTGTGCAGTAGACCAATTATTCAGTAGACATTTGTTGAATGAGTGAAAGGATGGGAGTCAGGAATACTGTGTCTCATTTTGACCTGTGGTTGAAAGGTTAGGTGTTGCCGTCTTTGGTGAAGAACCAGCATGGTCGGAGCAGAATGCTGTGGGAGGATGCAGGAATAAGCAAGGCTATACCTGGGGTTTTCAAATCATCTTCTGCATCATTAAAGTTGTTTGGTTATGTCCATCTTCCTTGCTGTATGGTATTTGGTTTGTGAGTGTCACCATGAATTCATGCTGATATTTTCATTGTTAAGTCTAGGATAGCTACATCTGTCTTTAATGCTCTTATTTCTTGGAGACAGTGTGTGTGTATGTGAGTGTGTGTGTGTGTGTGTGTGAGCATTAATAATTTTTAGAACTAGAATTCATCTCTACAAATCTCAGAAACCCACTCAGAGAATTTCCAGAGACAAAAGAAGAACCTGTCTCCTTGGAAGCAACAGTTAATCCTTTAAGTGAAAGAGAGACACAGAAAGCAATTTCATATATTCAACAGACATTGAAGACTGGGCACGGTGGCTCACACCTGTAATCCCAGCACTTTGAGTGGCTGAGGTGGGTGGATCACCTGAGGTTAGGAGTTCAAGACCAGCCTGGCCAACATGGCAAAACCCTATCTATACTAAAATTACAAAAATTAGTCAGGCGTCATGGCAGGCTCCTATAATCCCAGCTACTTGGGAGGCTGAGGCACGAGACTCACTTGAGGCAGAGTTACAGTGAGCTGAGGTCATGCCACTGCATTCCAGCCTGGGCGACAGAGTGAGACTCTGTCTCAAAAAAGAAAAAAAAAAAACAGACATGGATTGAGCAGCTTCTGTTTACCAGGCCCTATTCCAGAAGCTGGGAGACAGAAGAGCAGATAGCTCTGCCCTCAATGACTGCACAGGATATATGTATACACACATACCCACATGTGTAAGGAACTGTGATACAGGTTTAGAACAGAAAGAGGGATTGATAGGTGGCTGTGAATGCTGTGGGTCTCAGGCTGGCTGACAGGGGGAATGGATGTCCCTTAGGCCTTCTTAGGGGAGGTGATGCTTGAGCTGAGTGTTGAAGGATAAATAGAAGTGAGGGAGTCTGAGAGATAGGCATATGTGAAGTCTGAAGGTGTGAGAAAATCTGCAGATTTGGCAGGAGTTAGTGGTTGGCGGCATGGGACACGCATGGAGCTTGACCACTCTTGTCCCTTCACCTTTGTCTTCTCTCCTCTTTGTCCTCTGCCCCCAGTAGATCACTTTGACTAGAGCATGTGCAGTGGAATGGCCTCAGTGGTCTATGGGCTGCATATACAATACTCAGGAGGAGTTTGTAGTTCCTCTTGTGGGGTGTTGGAGAGCCTTTGAAGGATTTTCAACAAGGCAGTGAAATTAGATGTTTGTTTCAGAAAGACTGGAGTTTTCTCTAGTTGCACTGCAATAAGGTTGACTTTAGCAAGAGGATTTGGTTGGGAGGCTTAGTGAGAGGCTGGCAGTGGTGATGGCAGTCTAGCCTGAGTCAGCCATATTGGGTGTGAAGAGCAGGGAGTAGATGTGCAACGTGTGTACACTATAGAGTTGTAGAGACTTAGGGACTCACAGAAGGTCAGTGTCAGCTCTGTCTGTCAGCACAGAGGCCCATTTTTGTTTAGTTTTAGACCCAAGACTGCACTCTGTACCTGGCACATAATGTGTCCTGAATAAATGTTTCTTGAATGAGTATTCGAATGATTAAATGAAGGGTATGAGAGAGAGGAAGGAGTCTGAGACTGGAAGTTTCTGGTTTGAATGTCTGATTGGATGTTGGCAAACATCTATGGAAAACGGAGCATGGTGGGGGGGTAGTTAAGATAATAAACTCCGTTTTAGGCTTACTAACTATGAGGTATATGTGGGTGAGTCTGCCAAAAATATTGAGGAAGTAGTTGGTAAACAAGTTCTGGAACACATGAGAACAGTCTGGGTTTGAGGCAGAGTTAGGAGTGTCACAAATATACAAATTCCAATTAAAATTGTGGCTTTAGATGACATGTATACGAATGAAATGAGAAAGTGCCCCTGAGGCGAGGGTAGCAGTGTGTGGAGAACATTTCATCTGTAGTTGATGCTAATCAGAAAAAAGTTTATTGTACCAGTTTGACCTGAAGTTTTTCTAAAGGGTGAAAGATACCGCTGAAGTTTTTTTTTTTTTTTTTATGCTTTATCATTATTATTATTTTTTGAGACAGAGTCGCGCTGTGTTGCCCAGGCTGGAGTGCAGTGGCGTGATTTTGGCTCACTGCAGCCTCTGCCTCCCAGGTTCAAGCGATTCTCCTACCTCAGCCTCCTGAGTAGCTAGGACTACAGGTGTGTGCCACCACACCCAGCTAATTTTTGTATTTTTAGTAGAGAGGGTTTCACCATGTTGGTCAGGATGGTCTTGATCTCTTGACCTCATGATCCGCCCTCCTTGGCCTCCCAAAGTGCTGAGATTACAGGAGTAAGCCACTGCCCTGACCTCATGCTTTTAATTGTTGGCAGTGAACTAAGAAATACAGATAAGTCCAAGTGAGGGTTACTGACCTGAAAAGTAGAGTAGGAGCTGGAAATAGGAAGTGGAATGATATAAGCAGACACAGGGCCTTGTGCAGCAAGGTATGTTATATTTTTAGTTACAAAAAACTATCAAGAGGAGTATTTTGAATAGTGGAGTATTTCAGTTAAACAGATGTGTGTGAATTATGAGAGCAGCTTAGAAGCTTAAGCCCTAGGCCGGGCACGGTGGCTCACGCCTGTAATCCCAGTACTTTGGGAGTCCGAGGCGGGCAGATACAAGGTCAAGAGATAGAGACTATCCTGGCAAACATGGTGAAACCCCATCTCTACTAAAATACAGAAAAATTAGCTGGATATGGTAGTGTGCACCTGTAGCCCCTGCTACTCCAGAGGCTGAGGCAGGAGAATTACTTGAACCCGGGAGGTGGAGGTTGCAGTAAGCTAAGATCACGCCACTGTACTCCAGCCTGATGCCTGATGACAGAGGGAGACTTTATCTCAAAAAAAAAAAAAAAAAAAAAAAATAAGAAACTCAAACCCTAGTCTCAGCAGAGGTCAAGAAGCTTGGAGCAGGCCGGGTGTGGTTGCTCACGTCTGTAATCCCAGCACTTTGGGATGCTAAGGCGGGCTGATCACCTTCACTTGGGAGTTCGAGACCAGCCTGACCAACAGGGAGAAACCCCATCTCTACTAAAAATACAAAATTAGCTGGTTGTGGTGGCGTGTGCCTGTAATCTCAGCTACTTGGGAGTCTGAGGCAAGAGAATCACTTGAACCCAGGAGGTGGAGGTTTGGTGAGCTGAGATAGTGCCATTGCACTCCAGCCTGGGCAATAAGAGCAAAACTCTGTCTCAAAAAAAAAAAAAGAAGCTTAGAGCCCAGAGCTTAGAGGAAGGCTGCCTTTTGGCAGATCTCCAAGGGGGAGACCAAAGTGTGCCTGTGTGCCATGAGTGAGTGCAGCCATCTGATGGACTCCATGTCCCCAGCATGGAGGTAAAAGGGAATGAGGCAAGAGCAGGGAAGATTGGGAGGAGGAAGATGAGATGAAATCTACAAGTTAGGCAGCATAAAATTTAGTAAGGAATAATAGTAAGTTCAACTTTTGAGGTGATATATGGGGAAAATGCTTTTATTTTTTTACAACTTGGTAGTAGAACAGAAGCTAAATTGTTTGGATTGTTAATACCCACAGTGAACATCAAGTTGGGCAAAGTGACTGGAGGAGACCTTCCCTTGGTTAGAAAGTGACTTTTTCAGCAATCTGGTGTTCTGTAATGATAAGTATGTGATAGTGCATAATTTTAGGGAATGGCAATTAATGGTTGACCTACTTTGCCTTGGAAATACAAATGCCTGTTTTCATTTGTACAGTAAGTGCTTTGTAGGTAAGAGTCCTGACACACCCCTTGTCAACAGAGTTATCTTTAGTCTCTTTTTATCACTGTAGAAATAAAATTATATGTATTTGGGTAGTGGAGTAACAGCTGAATTATTTTTTACCAAGAAAAAAAGATTAAAAATAATATGTAAGGCCGGGCATGGTGGCTCATGCCTGTAATCCCAGCACTTTGGGAGGCCAAGGCTGGCAGATCACTTGAGGTCAGGAGTTCAAGACCAGCCTGGCCAACATGGTGAAACCTCATCTCTACCAAAAAAAATAAAAAACCCAAAAACCAAAAAACAGAAATTAGCGGGGGCATTGTACTGGGCCCCTGTAATCTCAGCTACTCGGGAGGTTGAGGCATGAGTATTGCTTGCCCCTGGGAGGCAGAGATTGCAGTGAGCCAAGATCTCGCCACTACACTCCAGCCTGGGTGACACAGTAAGACACTGTCTCAAAAATAAAAAAAAAAAAAGTAAAGATAGTATAGATTTTGTTTCTATTTTTAAAAGCTTCTCCCATATACAAATATATATTTATAAAATAAATAACAAATAACAATTTGTATTTATTTAAAAAGTATGAAAGGGTATGTAGCAAAATGTTAACAGTGTGTCTCTGGGAGGTGGGCTTATGAGTGAATTATAATTTTTTCCTCTTCTTGTGTTTTATTCATGTTTTCTAGTTTTTCGTTTCTCAGAAGCAAGTTTTCAAAGAAAGAAAAAATGTTTTTTTTTGTCTATAATGTGGAAATATAAGTTTGAAGAACAAATAAGGAGGTATAATTGCTAGCTCTTCCTTCTGGAATTGTATCTGCAGAATGATAGACTACCCTTTAAACCACTTGCTCTCCTGTTCTGTTTCAGAGGATTCCACAGATGTTGGTGAGGAGGACAGCTTCCTTGGTCAGACTTCTATTCACACGTCTACCCCACAGACATTTAGTTATTTCTCTCAGGTATCAAGCAGCAGTGATCCTTTTGGGAATATTGGACAGTCACCATTAACAACTGCAGCAACCTCAGTTGGACAATCCGCATTCCCTAAGCCCCTGAGTACTCTCCCTTTTACAACTGGATCCCAAGATGTCTCGAATGCTTTTTCACCACCCATTTCGAAGGCTCAACCTGGTGCTCCACCTTCCTCACTGATGGGAACAAATACTTATCTGCCTTCTCAGCCAAATAGCCTGCCTCCTTCAAATTTTGGGAGCCCACCCCAAGGCATCCCCCAACCAGGATACAATCCATATCGCCATACCCCTGGCAGCAGCAGAGCTAATCCTTACATTGCACCACCCCAGCTGCAGCAGTGCCAAACAGCAGGCCTTCCTGCTCATCCTCCACCTTCTGGACCCCCTGTTCCGATGTACCAGATGCCTCCAGGATCTTTGCCACCGGTATGGAGATGTGTTTTTGTGTCCTACTTATTCACTGTTTCTTCTCTCTCACCTGAACCTATGTGTTAAAAAACATTTCACATCTTATAATCAATAAGATGACAAATTAGTTTCAGAGGATACTCTTTGTAAGCTACATGACGTAAACATTGTCTTAAAGATAGCTCAATGGATGGCTCATATTTTAATGTATATTACCTGTTTATTTAAGTAGTAATTGATTCTAATGAGTTAGCTACATGTCAGTATTTCCAGATTTTAGAGTAAGGTAAAAATAATAAGTGCTATCTGGAGACATGTGAGAGTTGAAGCAGTTGAAGACTGCTAGTTTTTCATCTTTCAATTATACTAGTCAATCAGAATACTCAATTACAGGGACTAAAATTTATTACTTCAGTAATTTCATTTATATTTATGAAATTTGGATCTAGATCAAACTCTATCTCAGGGGGAGTTGATGGAATAACATATGCATTGGGTACATTTTATGAAATTCCCTTATACGGTTTTCTCAACTCATTGTTCATTTTATTTCCATAGAAAAATCAACTGAATTAAACAAAAAGTGAAATGATTAAAAAGAATTAAGAACATATTTCAGTGTGGTGAAGATAGCAGTATTGTGATCAGAATGTAACTGACTTCTCTGTTAGAGATAGAGAATGGACTCTGTTTTATCATTTCATTTAAATCATACCAGTATACAAATTTTTGACGATGTTGGATTTTGGCATTCTGAAAAGTAACCAGATTCATGGCATGTGGTATAGTTAGTATTTTGCTAACTATGACAAACTAATTGTAGTTTGTTGATTAGATTTTTAAAAAGGTTTTTAGGTAAGAATTTAAAATATGATCATTTTAAACTTGAAGAAAAGTTGCAACAATAAAAATAGTACAAAAAGCACTGTAATATCCTTTACCCAGATTTACTTATCATTAATATTTTATCCCATTTGTTTTTTAATTTGTGCATGTACACACCCTGGTATATATGAGCCCTCCTCCCTTCCCCCATCCCTCTCTCCTGCCCCTTCGTCCTCCTCCTGCCCCTCCCTTTTTCCTCCATTCCCCACTTCATTTCTTTCTCTCTCTCTGTATATGCAATTTTGAAGGAAATATTTGAAGGTCAGTAAACTACATTATGAATCTTTATTCCTAAATTCTTAGTGTGCATTTACTAAGCGTAAGAACATTCTTCTACATAACCACAGTGCAGCTATGGATCTCAGGAAATTTAGTGTTGACATAATACTTCAAAATGATTTTATATATATATATATATAAATTGTGTGTATTTTATATGTATACACACACACATATATACATATATGTACACATATATATGTATATATTTTTGAAGCCAGGTCTTGCTCTGTCACTCAGGCTAGAGTGGAGTGGCATGATAATGGCTCACTATAGCCTCGACTTCTCAGGTTCAAGTGATCCCCTACCTCAGCCTCACCAGTAGCTGGGACCACAGGCAAATGCTGCCATGCTTGGCTAATTTGGTTTTTTTATGTTTTGTAGAAATGAAGTCTCACTATGTTGCTCAGGCTGGTCACAAACTCCTGGGCTCAAGCAGTCCTCCTACCTTGACCTCCCAAAGTTCTGGGATTATGGCCTAAATGATATATTTTTTTGAGACAAGGCCTTACTCTGTTGTCCAGGCTGGAGGGCAGTGGCGGAATCACAGCTCACCTGCAGTCTCAAACTCCTGGGCCTCAAGTGATCTCCTACCTCAGCATACTGAACTGCTGGGATTACAGGTGTAAGCCACCACACCTGGCCAAAAATGGTTCTTAATTAAAAAATTTAAACCTAAGTATATTCTGATTTTAAAATCATTTTTATTGTAGAAAATTTGAAAAATGTAGAATACCCAATTTAATAAAAAATGTCCATAGATAACCACTGTTTTCATTTTGTTATATGTCTTTTTTTGGGAAACATCATATAGTACCTATAGTTTCTATTATCAATTTTTTTTTTGTGAACATTCCTTAAATGTTATTAAGATTTTTTTCGACAACATTCAAAATTATTATTGTTTTCTTCTTCTTTTTTTTTTTAAAAAGAGATGGGAGGTCTTGCTCTGTCACCCAGGCTGGAGTGCAGTGGTGTGATTACAGCCCACTGCAACCTTGAACTACTGGATGCAGGTGATCCTCCCACCTCAGCCTCTGGAATAGCTGGGCCTACAGGTGTGCCCCACCATGTCTGGGTGATTTTTAAATTTTTTTTTTTTAAAATAGAAACAGGGTATTGCTGTGTTGCTCATGTTGGTCTCGAAGTCCTGGCAAATGATCCTCTTTTCTTGGCCACCCAAAGTTCTGGGCTTATAGGTGTGAACCATCATGTCTATCCTCTAAAACTTTTATTTTTGTTTATTTACTTATTTTATTTTATTTTTTTTAGCTATATCTGCAGGAAAGATATAAGACATTTTTAATGGTTCTAGAGGATCTAGCATTTGAGTGAAATATTACTTGATCAGGTTTCTGTTAGACATTTCAATTATTTCCAGTGATTTCCTATTTTAAATAACCTTTTGGTGTACATCCTTGTGGGTGAATTTTTATTATTTTATTTTATTTTATTTTTTGAGACAGAGTCTCACTCTGTCACCCAGGCTGGAGTGCAGTGAAACGATCTCAGCTTACTGCAACCTCCCCCTCCTGGGTTCAAGCAATTCTCTTGCCTCAGCCTCCTAAATAGCTAGGATTACAGGCGTGTGCTACCACCTCTGGCTAGTTTTTGTGTTTTTAGTGGAGACAGTGTTTCACTATTTGGCCATGCTGGTCTGAAACTCCTGACCTCCCAAAGTTCTGGGATTATGGGCTAAATGATCACTTGGGATTATTGGCTAAATGATCCACCCGCCTCAGCCTCCCAGAGTGCTAGGATTACAGTTGTGAGCTACCATGCCTGGCCTATTTGTTTTTATAATTATATCTTTAGGATAAATTCTTAGAAATGGAATGACTAGGTCAAGGAATAGGCACATTTTAAAGGTTGAATAAATCATGGGAGATGTATTGCTAGATTGATTTCTGTAAAGGTATTCTGTGAGAAAGTCTAGTTTACTTTGTAATTGATTTTTCTAAATTTTTAATTTTTGTGAGTACATAATAGGTGTATATGTTTATGGGTTAAATGAGATATTTTGATACAGGCATGCAATGTGTAATCACATCAGGGTAAATGGGGTGTAGGTATCCTTCATCTTGAGCATTTATCCTTGATTTGGGGTTTCGTTAGGTTTAAGAATTCTTTTTAAAATTGCTTTGGGGTCTAGTTACTGCAATAAATAATTGTCCAAAAATATAAGTAGGATTATTACTACTAACATCAGTTTGGGTGTGAAGCATATTCAGAGTTCTTTTGGACGAGCATGACAGTCCTCACTTTGCCGTCTCCTCCAGGTTCCTCCTTCAGCGCAGTCACCAATACAGCAGCAGGTACTTGCTAGACCTGGGGCTCCCTCTGTTCAAGTGCCACCTCCTTTTCTACTTCAAAACCCATATGAGCCTGTTCAGCCCCACTGGTTTTACTGCAAGGAGGTAGAATACAAACAACTGTGGATGCCTTTTAGTGTGTTTGACTCTTTGAATCTTGAAGAAATCTATAATTCAGGTAAGCACTGGTCATACATCATTCATATCTGATTTTAGGAAGAGAAGGAATGAGTATTTATCCATGGTCTATTTTCTGTGAATGTCAAATTCCTTAATTTTTGTAGACTGCAGACTCTGTACCTTAAGATGATGATATTAATGTAAGTCCTGAGTTATCTGGGTAAGGTATTTAAAGAAATGTTTTAGTAATTTACTTCATAGTTTAAAGGTATTTTGAATCAGAGAAGTTGATTAGTTTGTATAATTCAGGTTTCAATTTTTCTGTTTCCCTTTCATTTGTAGTTATGGTGGCATTTATAAAGGGTTTTCTATGGGACTCCCAATCCTGGAGATGCTCTGTGAAAAAAGCGTTCCATGATCAGATGAGTTTTGGAAATGCTGCTCTCTATATCTAGGTCTTAAGAGAAATGATGCACAGGAGTGCATTAAGGCTCTGAGAAGTCCTGCAGTGTAGAAATATGTTTGTTTATCCTGGTAATATTTGATCATGGACTTAAAAAATCAACCTATTAATGGCCTTTAGAAACATATTCCATGGAGCTTTGCTGTATGTAGATAATATTGCTCTGATTTAAAAACAAATCCATCAGTTACTTGAATTATGATTTTAAAGTTTGCCCTGGCGGCTGTTTCTTTTCTACTTAAGAAGAGTCATAACTTGAGCAGCACAAATTAATCTTAAACTTCTATTTTTAAATAAAAATGAGTTTAGTTTTTTGTCTTTAAAGATTGAGTAGTCACCATATTCATTATTTATTATTTTATTTTTATTTTTTTGAGACAGAGTCTTACTTGTTGCCCAGGCTGGAGTGCAGTGGCACAATCTGGGCTCACTGCAATCTCTGCCTCCTGGATTCAAATGATTCTCCTGCCTCAGCCTCCCGAGTAACTAGGATTACAGGCATAAGCCACCATGCCCAGCTAATTTTTGTATTTTTAGTAGAGATGGGGGTTTCATCAAATTGACTAGGCTGGTCTTGAACTCGTGACCTCAAATGATCCTTCCTGGGCCTCTCAGAGTGTTGGGACTACAGGCATGAGCCACTGTGTCCAGCGGATTATTTATTATTTTAAAGTATGCCTTGTATCAGTCAGGAAAAGTGTTAATTTTATTCTCTAGTTCAGCCAGATCCGGAGAGCGTGGTTCTTGGCACAGATGGAGGGCGCTATGATGTTTACCTCTATGACCGAATAAGGAAGGCTGTGTACTGGGAAGAGGAGCCCGCCGAAGTGAGACGCTGTACTTGGTTTTACAAGGGGGACACAGATAGTCGATTTATTCCCTATACTGAGGAGTTCAGTGAAAAACTAGAGGTATGAGTGCTTTATTTCTTTATGAGTTTCTTTAAGAAATGTAGATGCTATATACATTGGTGAGTAACATCACTCACAGTGGAGCTGACTTTATTTATAAGACAGCTTGTCTCGATGCTGTTCACAGAGAAGATTACATTTTAACTGGTGCCATCACTCATGAGGTGCTAATCGTGGCATCTGTGTCTAAAGATAGGACGTGATTTACAGAGGTACATCACAGATCTAATAAGGTGCTTGTGTCAAGCCTTCAACAGAACCTAGGCTACTGGGATTTGTTGTTGATAGAAGATGCCAAGCATATGGACATTTTCAAATTCAGCAAAAGGCTTGAAGTCAGCCTCTGATTTGTGAAAATAGTAAGTGTCATGAGCCTTATTGGCCATCTTAAATAATTTCTTCTTCAAGAAATTAGGTGGTTAATGTTGTTTTATATAATTGTGTTAAATGCTTGTGATAATTCTACTTAAGAATTGAATGTTAGATATTTGAAATAAGTTAAGTGAATTCAGTTGCATAGATAGATGGGAAATGATATATAGAAGATTTTAGTTAACTTCTGGCTGGGTGTGGTGGCTCGTGCCTATAAATCCCAGCACTATGGGAGGCTGAGGTGGGCAGATCACTTGAGGCCAGGAGTTTTGAGACCAGCCTAGCCAACATGGGGAAACCATATCTCCACTAAAAATACAAAAACTAGCTGGGCATTGTGGCACATGCCAGCAGTCCCAGCTATTCAGGAGACTGAGGAGCGAGGATCACCTGAGCCAGGGAAGTTGAGGCTGCAATGAGCTGCGATCCTGCCACTGCACTCCAGCCTGGGCAACAGGAGTGAGACCCTCCCTCAGAAAAAAAAGTGTATATTTATATATGTGGATATATCTCTGTGTGTGTGTGTGTGTGTGTGTGTGTGTGTGTGTATAAAAAGAAAAAGCATAAAGGAATGCTGATATCTATAGCTACTTAGACATAAATAAATAAATAAAGGTATGTTATAATTTTTGGTGCCTTTGGTAGGCCCCTAGGAAGCTATTATGTCCCCAGATTAAATGCTTAGTTTTACTGTTTTGAAGCTGAAGTATATATTTTCAAGTCCAAGCAGTGTCTGAAAGTCTGCACTTTATCTTTACTGTGTTTGATTTTATGTGGGTGACATAGGCTTTGAGGTGGGATAGCTATCCACATACTGACCATTGCAACAACACATGGCTACCTAGGGAGACCTTAGCTTTTGTTCAGCTTCTTTCAGGAAACGCAGACCAGATCAGGGAAGAGGCAGAGGAGGTTAGGAAGTAAGAAAGTCAGTAATGGAAAGGGAACAAGATGATAGGTATTGCTCAGCATCCTGTTGGTGATCCTATCCTGTCAGAGCACTCAGTGTTCTCTGTCTCCAATGGAAGGGTTGGAGACAGAGAATACCTTTAATTTGATGAAACATGATTGTCTACATGGAAAATCAGGAGAACTCTAGAAATACCCTTAGCACCAATACAAGAGTTTTTTGCAAGTCCATGTATATAAAATCAGCATAGGTAAATTAGTAACATTCCTGTACCATAGAAATAACCAGTTAAAAGTTATAATCGAAAAAGAAGATACTATGTATTTATAACAGATACTATACAATGATTAAAGGCTTTGTAGGAAAAAAGTCCAAGAAAAGTACCTGTGAGCTTTATGGAGATAAACTACAAAACAGAATTGAAGAATGTGAAAGGTGACCTCAAGAAATGGAGCTAGGCTGGGCATGGTGGCTCCTGCCTATAATCCCAGCATTCTGGGAGGCCAAGGTTGGGGGTTGCTTCAGGAGTTCCAGACCAGCCTGGACAGTATGGTCTGGAACTCCTGAAGTAACAGACAAAAACTCTGTCTCTACAAAAAATACACACACAAAGATGAGCTGGGTGTGGTAGCCCATGCCTGTGGTCTCAGCTACTCAGGAGGCTGAGGCAGGAGGATTGCTTGAACCTGGGATGTTGAGCTGCAGTGAGCTGTGATTGCACCACAGCACTCCAGCCTGGGCGACAGACCAAGGTCTTGTCTCAAAAAAAAAAAAAGAAATGAAGCTAAATATCATGTTCATATAAGCACTATCATAAAAGATATCACTTCTTCCTAAATTATCTGATAAATTTCAAGTAATCCCAATCGAAATTCACATCAAGGTTTTTTTGGTAGAATTTGTAAGTTGCTTCTAAATTTTATGTGGAAGATCGAAGTGTTAAGGATAATCAAGACTATTTTGACAATGAAATGTGGAATCTTTACCAGATAATATTTACTATAAAGCTGTGGATTGAAAGGGAATATGAAGAAGTGAAATAATTTTTTTTTTTTTTTTTTGAGACAGGGTCTCATTCTGTCACCTAGGCTGGAGTGCAGTGGTGTGATCTCACCTCACTGCAACCTCTGCCTCCTGGGTTCAAGTGATTCTCCTGCCTCAGCCTGTTGAGTAGCTGGGATTACAGGTGCCTGCCACCATGCTCAGCTAATTTTTGTATTTTTAGTAGAGACAAAGTTTCACCATGTTGGCCAGGCTGGTTTTGAACGTCTGACCCCAGGTGATCTGCCCACCTTGGCCTCCCAAAGTGCTGGGATTACAGATGTGAACCACCGTGCCAGCCTGAATATAATTTTTAAGATGGTAAAACTTTTCTTTCTTTAATCATTGTTGTTTGTGACCTTGCTTTTAGAAATTATAAATTATATTTAAAGTTTTTTTTAAAAGCAAAGAAGAGGGTCAAAAGTACAGGAGACTAGGCTGGGCACAGTGACTTAGGCCTGTTATCCTAGTACTTTGGAGGCTGAGGCAGGCTGATTGCTTGAGGTCAGGATTTTGAGATCAGCCTGGTGAACATGGTAAAACCCTATCTCTACTAAAAATACAAAATTAGCTGGAGTGGTTATGCACGCCTCCCCAGCTACTCAGGAGGCTGAGGTAGGAGTATCACTTGAACCTGGGAGGCGGAGGTTGCACTGAGAGCTGAGATCGTGCCATTGCACTGCAGCCTGGGCGACTCCATCTCCAAAAAAAAAAAAAAAAGGTACAGAAGACTGAGGAAGAGGAATTGTTACTGAATGATTGTCCAAGACCAAAAGAAAATACTTCTCTTTTCATATGATTATCAAATATTCATTGTTACTAGTTTAAAAAAAAAGACTTCGTAATAATTTTTACTTGTCAATTAAAAAAATACATGAACGAGAAAAAGGACTTGTGGGTATGTCAGAGGCTCTCCCTTACTTTGTGTTGAATCTGTCCCCCAAGAGGCCCTCAGACTTGTGCTTTATAGAAACTAGGATAGCACGATTGGCCCTCAGTATTCACAACTTCCACATTTGTGGATTCAATCAAATACTCTGAAAATATTTAGAAAACAACAACAATGAAAATAACACAGGCTGGGCATGGTAGCTCACACCTGTAATCCTAGCACTTTGGGAGGCTGAGGGTGGTGAAGCATCTGAGGTCAGGAGTTTGACACCAGCCTGGTCACTATGGTGAAACCTTGTCTCTACTAAAAATACAAAAATTAGGCAGATGTGGTGGGACATACCTGTAGTTTCAGCTACTTGGGAGGCTGAGGCAGGAGAATTGCCTGAACCCTGGAGGTGGAGGTTGCAGTGAGCAGAGATTGCATCACTGTACTCCAGCCTGGGCAACAGAGCAAGACTCTGTCTCAAGAAAATAAAATGAAAGTAAAAATTACAGTACAATTATTTACATATCATTTACATTTTATTAGATATTATAAGTAATCTAGAGAAGATTTAAAATATAAGGGAGGTTGTATATAGGTTTTATGCCAAAAAAATTCTATTTTATGTAAAGGACTTGAACACCAGGGATTTTGGTATCTTTGAGGGGTCTTGGAACCAGTCCCCTGCAGAAACCAAGGAAATACTGTCTATCTGGAGGAAGAGTAAGAAGATGGTTGGACAGTGAAGATTTTGGAGTTAGAAAGTCCTGAGTGATACCACTACAGCCCACATGAAAAAAAGAAAAGTCAGTCCTGGGTGGTAACAAACTACAGTTCTCCCATTGCTATTCCCTAGTTGTGTCATCTTATGCAACTGTGTACAGTACTTAAAATGTCTATTATGGGTTGAATTGTGTCTCCCCATCCCCCAAATATGTTGAATTACTAATCCCCAGGATCTCAGAATGTGACCTTATTTGGAAATAGTGTCATTGCAAATGTAGTTAGTTAAGATAAGGTTTTACTGGAATAGAGTAGGCCCCTAAGCCAATGTAACTTTCCATGTGAAGTCAGACACACAGAAAGAATACCATGTGGTGAGGAAGGCAGAGGTTGGAGTTACGCTGCAAACTGAGGAAAACCAATGGTTGCCAGCAACCACCAGAAGCTAGGAAGAGGGAAGTAGGATTTCCTTATAATTTTCAGAGGAACTGTGGCTTTCCTGGCACCTAATTTTCTACGTAGAGCCTCCAGAACTGTGGGATGATACATGTTTTTTCTTTTGGTTTAAAAAAAATTTTTTTTTTAAAATTGCATTTTAGGTTTTGGGGTACATATGAAGAACATGCAAGATTGTTGCATAGGTACACACATGGTAGTGTGATTTGCTGCCTTCCTCCCCATCACCTATATCTGGCATTTCTCCCCATGCTATCTCTCCCCAACTCCCCACCCCCC
>PVKP010033682.1:0-24832 GCA_004027715.1 Plecturocebus donacophilus | reverse complement strand
CTTTACCTGCAGTTCCTACTTTCCCATAGCTCGACTGCCTCCAACGGGAAACTGTGTCCGGGCTCAAGCTCACCATATGGTGAGGCCCAATTCCGAGGGGTCTCACATGGGAACGAACCCCACAGTTCCCCCTTTTTTATTTTTTAAATGCAACTCAAATAATTTGAGCTGCAATTGTTGGAGGGAGGAGATCACAAGGCGAAAGAGGACTGGCAAAAGGAAAATTAAAAGGAGGACACATGCTCCTATGCCAATTAGAGACGACAAGAAGGGGATATGAAACCCACGAGTCCAAGAAGACAAGGTGTTCACTATATCTCTAGCAATGGAATCATCCACTGGCAAATTTTTACGCGAGATGTCAATAGCATGAATTTGATGATGTAGTTTTATGACATCTAAAGACAAATTATTATGGGTCCATATGCCTTGTAGATGTGCCTTAATTAAAGGCCACTGCCACTCAGTGTCATTGCAAGGAGTGTTGGTCACACATATATACTTAAAGTCTACATGGCATCGCAATGTCATGTGGGTTTGCATATTATACAGTTTATCACCTAAAATAGTTACAGTTTCTTCTAATGCATTTAACTTTGTTTCCAATTTTTATCAATATCCATTTGTGTTCCCATAGCAACAGAAATGTTTCTAGCTAAATGATTAACATACACAGCATTTTGTACGCTGTTAGCAAGACTAACTGCTGCAGTGGCAGCAGTTGCCACAATGCTTACAATGGCCAAAATACTAGCAATTAGCAAGCCAATAAATAGTTTGGGCCTGATCATAAGGTCTCTCATTGGATTAAGTACTTGTAAGGCTTTTTCATCATACCAAGGGCCAGAAATATTAACAGGAAGCATAACATAAGGTGGTTGGTGTATAATCAAAATAACAGGAGTAGGGAAAACAGTAGAATCAAGACAATTTCTAAGAGTACAAGCAGAACAAGTGACTGAGTAATGTCCATTATTTTCTGCAATTTTGATGTCCCCATAGAGGAGGGCATAAGGAGAAGCAACACAAGCTTGAACATATACAGTACGCCGAGCGGGGTAAGAAGTACTCCTAAATCCTGCACGAACAAAGCTTGGTATAATAGCTGTAAATAACTTCCAAAGTGAGGAATGAACATGACCAGAGGGTGTAGTAAAGATAGGAGTACTCCATCCCGCAGGCATTTCATGAAAGGGAGCAGACCAATCGAAAAGAATGAAACCTGTAGAAAGGGTATAATTTAGAGCCTGCTTTTGTGTAGGATAGCATAGTTTCCAGGGAGGTGAAGGGTCAAGGGACTCATTACTAGATTTGCATCTTTCTCTTTTGATTTTAGGGAATTGCGGAGAGGAAATATTGTCAGACACTTTAATGCCATAATAGTCCAATCTCCAATCTCTATTGACATATGTTTCTTCACCAGGTCTAAGGTCATTATTTCCTTCATAAGTAAATAATTCTCTCCATCCAAGCTCGAAGCAATATGGACCGAGAGTGGATGCAGAAGATGGCTCATTTACAGCTGCTCTACTCTCATAATTATTAGAATTCCAAATTCTAGATGCATAAAAACACATAGGGGGACTAGCAGCTTGGGCCACATAGGAATAATTAGCACTCTGAGGAGTGATATGTATGGATGATGGAAAACCCAGCACCAAAGTATTATTCAAATAAACAGGAAATGAGGGTTTAAACTTCTATAAATAAGCTACTTCTAAATATTATTATTTTTTAAAAGTTTCATTGCTGTTTCTGATTAAGAAGTACTATATGCACATTGCAAAACATTCTGAAAATACAGAAAGTGATCACACTTCTTTGGGAAAGATTTGTCCTCTTAATACTTATCAGACTAGAAGGATAGATTGTGTCATCATTTTATATTTATTTTATATCTTAAAATTTATGTCATATTGTCATAATACTATGCTTTAAAAAATCACAAACATGAATTCATCTAAAACCATTATCCAGCTCGACATGCACAAAGCCAATTTCAGAAAAACCTAACTATATTTTGCCTACTTTAAAAAGTATTTCAGAAGACTCAGATATTTAGAGAAAATAACATAAGACTGGAATTTAAAACCCAAATAGCATGCTTATAATTCCATTTTCTTAAATTACTTGATGTTTATCAAAAAAATTTAAATTTAAGCTGTAACTAAAACTCCTTTTGATCTTCTATACCACATTGTCAAGTAAAATCTAGTCAAAACATGTGTGTGGATTTACTGTCTAAAAGGTCAAACTAAAGCAGAGAAAGGACATCTGTGAAAGCGACAGTATTTGTCTTGTTTCTTAAACTATAAAATACATTTGAAAATGTACTGTTGAAACTTAGTAAAATTTTTCACTTAAAATGTTTTTTTAAAATTTCTGTTTGTGATATAAATATTGAAACAAAATGAAAAGGAATACTCACTGATTGCTAATATTTACTCTCTATAAAGGAAGTCACATTTAATTTCTGTAGATGTCTGGAATGTCAGTCTCTTTGCATCCTTTAATTTTAGACTGATTGTGACATCTGTCTACCGAGAATAACTAAGTTGTTTTTTCTTATTTGATTGTCCTAGTAGCCTGCTTTTCAGTTTGTCAAATGCTCTCTTCTATCTTTATCTTTAAAGAATACAATTTGCTGCTTCTGTCTGCACCGAATATTACTGCAAGTGCAGAAAGAAATTTATTCAGATAGAAAATGTATTACATTCCTAAATTTGTTTGAGCCTCATTAAGTCAAAACCTTGAGGCTTATTTTCTAATTGAGAAGACGTGAAACATACAACTGTAGAGAAACGTTTCAAAAAAACATATTCTGAGCACATTCTCTGTGTCCATCTTTTATAGCAACAAGTCAGAGTGTTCACATCTCCTTCAATATGGAGACACAAGCCACATTAGTGGCCTTGGAAATAAGCATTGGGGATTTCACTGACTACACAGGAAAGGATACACTAAATTTGCCAAATCCATAAGAACTATACAGAGAAGAGCTAAAAAGATTAGGGGAGGCTTTGGAGTAGGGATAGGTAATCTCTTGAAGACAGAATAAAAGGATTAGGACTCTTGTCTAGAAAGACATAGGGTAATTGCTACATATCTGATAACTGTAAAAATCATCCCCAAAAAATCTATATAGAAAGCTAAGACAAGCAAGGATTTCTTAAGTAAATCATCAGATGCTAGAATTGGTGAGAGCAATAGATAGAATTAAGCCTTAAATTAAAAGCTTATGAAAGCACTATAATTGTAGCACTTTGGGAGGCTGAAGTGGGTGGATTGCTTGAGCCCAGGAATTCCTGACCAAACTGAGAAATAAGATAAAACCCCATCTCTACAAAAAAAAAATGCAAAAATTAGCTGGGCATGGTGGCACATGCCTGTAGTCTCAGTTATTTGGGAGGCTGAGGTGGGAAGATCACCTGAGATTGGAAGGTCATGGCTGCAGTGAACCATGATTGAGCCACTGCACTCCAGCCTGGACAACAGAGGGAGATACTATCTCAAAAAAAAAAAAAAAGAAAAAAAGAAAGAAGCAGCAGCAGCTTGTCAAAGACAGGTTTTCAAAAGATTTAAAGTATTACTACAGCAGGCAGCAGCCTTTAGCTTAGACAAGTAATTATTCAAAGAGGTGATACAATATAAAAATAGATTAGGTAAATTGATGTGTGGCAGATTCAAACAGCTGCCAAAGAGATGTAGCAGGTTTCAGACAATTATCAGGCCTTACCTTCTACTCTTCTGTCATCCAATACAGTATGGCCAAATTAATAGCCCTAAAGCACATCTCAAAATGCTCAGTGGTTTACCAAAATATGCAAAATAAAGTCTGAAGTTCTCTGATTTTGCATGACCTCTGGATCATCCCTACCTCCCGTAGTCTCCTTTATAAATCCTTTAATCCAGTCAAACTCGGCTACTGTCATTTCCTTAATTGCATGCCAAATTTCCCATCTGTTTCCTGGATCTTGCCCTCTTCTTCACTCATATGCCTTTTCCTCTGCTGTCATAGGTAAGAATCCTCCCCAATCTTCTAATCCCAACTCAAAGGCCAGCCTCTCTTTGACAGTGTCTCTGTTCCTTTACTTAAACTTCCTTAGCATCTTCTTTGTAGCCTAACAATTATTTATTTATATATGTTTCCCTTTTCTCCACCTTCTGTTCCTTTCCCTAGATATCTTCTGCCCTGGAACTTATCTTTGAGCCTCCCCTTGTAGACCCCCTGGTAGCTACTGGGGGTTCATTAAACTTTTATTAATGGAATACTTTTCTCCCTGGTGTTAAATTTTTATGAATATTTATTTTCTTTTCTACAGTCACAAATCAAGAGTTAAAGGTTATCTGAGACTAAAAATGACTTATTTACCTAAAACCAATGGCTCAGAAGACGATAATGCAGAACAGGCTGAGGAATTAGAGGTGAGATTTTATAAATATTTGGTTAAACTAAAAAAAAATAATAATTTATTTTACTGTACTCTAAAGAACAATAACTTTATTGAATGAAGTTATGTGTGCAATAAAAATTATTTACTTGGACATTTATTTCACATAAGCATTCATTAATAGTTTCTTTCCTCTAAGGATATTTCTGTAGAGTAAGTGGCCATAATTATTGATGACCTTCTTAAAGGTTAAGAAATAGAGAACAGAATATAAATCTAGTTTTTCAAAGTTTTCTAAAACTACATGTTTTCCATTAAAGTAAGAACACAATTTAGTATTTTGAAGTTAAATATATGGACATTTTGAGTAGACTCCACTAATTAGGAACTGTTTTATGAAATTTAAGTCCCATTGATAATCTTATTATGGTGGGAGGGCTCATAGGAAAGGAGGGGAATTAGGGGGCAAGGAGAATTTAAGCGATCTAATAAAGAGCTTTATGTATGTGGGGCAAGTAGTATTTAACAATTTTCATGGATGACAGGAGGAGAGGAAAGTTCAAGTCAAGATTTGTGTAGAGCTACATGCATCTGCGGAAAGTATGTATTTCAAATAGAATAGGATAGGGTTTGGAGACTGGAATTCTAGTTGCACACTATCTAACCAGGCCTGTGGGAGTCATTGAACTTTTCTGAACCTCAGGATCTTGTTTGCAGAGTGACAGGTTGGCACTAGATGACCTTGAGGATTTCTTCCAGCTGAAAAATTTATGATTTGAAAAGGGGGCAAACAAACCCTGTTCTTTGAGGTTCCCTTTAAAAGCACATTATCATCAAAAAGAAGTATCATTTATTCAATAGCTGTATTAGTCCATTTTCATACTGCTATGAAGAAATACCTGAGACTGGGTAATTTATAAGGAAAAAGAGGTTTAATGGACTCATAGTTGCATGGCTGGGAGGCCTCACAATCATAGTGGAAGGTGAAAGAGGAGCAAAGGCACAGCATACATGGTGGCAGGCAAGAAAGTATATACCGGGGAACTGCCCTTTATAAAACTATCAGATCTTGTGAGATTTATTCACTGTCATGAGAACAGCATGGGAAAAACTTGCCCCCATGATTCAATTACCTTCTACCCACTGAGTCCCCCCTACAACATTAGGCGATTATGGGAGCTACAATTCAAGATGAGATTTAAGTGAGGACACAGCCAAACTGTATTTACAGCAGTCACTGAACATACACAGTATATGGCACCTAATTACTCTGGAGGGTTGTTTTTTGGCGCCTTGCTTAACACTTTTGCCTCTTTGACTGAGGGCCTGCTTAGGTCTCCATAAGAAAAGCTGAGGGCCTTCCCCAGGGGCTAGGCTCTACTTCACATGCCCATGTACCTTGAGAGAGAAAGCTCTAGAACAGGTAGTGAATTTGCAACAAAGCTTTCTGGGAAATTTTTAAATGCACTAATAAGATTGTGCTTTGCAGGAAAATCTGTAACAGAAGGAATGACTTTTTTTTTTTTTTTTTTTTTTTTCAGAGGAAGCCAGAGTCTTCCTCTATGGCCCATGCTGGAATGCCATGGTGCAGTCTCAGCTCACTGCAACCTCCGTATCCTGGGTTCAAGCAATTATTGTGCTCAACCTCCCAAGTAGCTGGGATTGCAGGCCTGTGCCAACATGCCTGGCTAATTTTTATAGTTTTAGTAGAGATGGGGTTTCAGTATGTTGGCCAGGCTGGTCTTGAACTCCTGGCCTCAAGCTGTCCACCCACCTCGGCTTCCCAAAGTGCTGAGATTACAGGCGTGAGCTAGGAAAGAACTTTTTTCTTCAAATCAGAGAGTATAGATAGTCCCTAGTTTGGTGATCAAAGAACTTGTTTTCCTCTCAGTTATATCTTCACTTACTTGATTAACTTTTTTCTTATTTATTTTTCTCTGATTTTCATATAATAATCCTTTTAAAGTTTTCAAGTATTTATTCAATGGAAGTTTCTCTACCTGGCTTTTTGGTGTACCAGAGTGTCTTGCATAATGGAATTCTGTTTGAAATGAAGGATATCTGTTGTAAAGAAAGAAAATTATTTGTTTAGTAACTTAAAAATTTTTAACAGCATTTCGTTATTTAGTAACCTGCTCCATGTTTGCCCACATGCACGCATCATAGGACCTTATTCACAGTTCAGTTTCTGTGGCGAGAACTGCTTCGCTTCATTTTGCGGTCGCATGTCTCAATGTTTGAATTCCCTCAGAGTGCACCTTATAATTTCAGGAGATGTAAGCATGTAGGAGTTTATTTATGAAAGGCCCCAGGAATTCAAACACGTGACTCTGTGCTTATTTACACATGAATCTGTGTAGCTAATGACTAAAGGGATCTTGCCTAGTCCTTTGACAGCTAGTTTGTGACTGTATATATAAAACTCTACTATTTAAGGAAAACAATTTTAATTTTGAAATGAAGCCGACTGTTAGGTAGTCTGTATTCTGTAGTGAAGTATGGCTATGGTAGATAATTATGTAATATTCGATTTTTGTACCCCTTACAACTTTAGGTTTAGTTATATATGTTTTACAAAATTAACGTGTAAACTGTTGGTTATACCTCTGAATGCTTTCTTTCTGACCCTCTTTGACTTGATTAAATTGTGGGCAATTACATATTGGCTTTGAGGTTAGAAATTAAATAAGGTTCATTGTTACTTAGAAAGTTATTTTATAGAGAATAGCAGCTGATACACATTTAATAGGAAGGCATCCTATCCAAAAAACTGTGTAGAAGCAGTCTATCCAGTCTTTCTAAACAGTGTTTGATTGCACAACTGTACTTCCACAAACTTGAGACCGTTTTTTAAAAGCCCTTTATAAATTAATTTTTGTTCTTTCTCTTCTTGAATTTACTCAGATAATATAAATATTAAATACAATAAGCAGACATTTAAGAGAGAAATTTCTAAGAAGCTTTAAAAGAAATATTCTTTTGGTACCATTTTTCTAGCACTGTTTTTATAATCCTTTACAGCAGTAGTAAGAACTCTTTTATTAATAAATTATATTAACCTTAAAGGAAAGTAATCATTGATTTTATTCAACCAAAATATGTTAAGCTTATGTTTTCTCAGAAGAGTAAAATATAAAAATTTAACTTACATGTTTTTGAGATTGAAACTAGAAAAATACAATCTGATTCAATATATGTAAGACTAATTTTTAGGTATGCTAGATGCTATATTATCATAATTTAACGTAAAGGAAAAGAAAGAAGGAAGATAAACATGAATGGGCAGACAAAGTAAGAGGATATAGGGAAAGAAGAGAATGGAATTTGGGCCATAAAAAGAAAAAAAGACAGATATCAATTTTTATAAAAGAGGTAAAAAGAAAAAAAGCAAGGTTGGGCACATTGGCTCATGCTGGTAATCCCAGCACTTTGGGAGACCAAGGCAGGAGGATTACTTGAGCCCAAGAGTTTGAGACCAGCCTGGGCAACATAGCGAGGTCCCATCTCTACAAAAAATAAAAAATTAGGTTGGCATGGTAGTATGTACCTATAGCCGCAGCTGCTCAGGAGGCAAAGGTGGGAGGATTACTTGAGCTCAGGAGGTCAAGGCTGCAGTGACCTGTGATGGCACCATTGCACTCCAACCTGGGTGACAGAATGAGACCCTGTGAGGAGAGAAAAGAAAGAAAGAAAAATTCCCGTCCAGACCTTTTTTCCCAAAATAATTTATTCTGTCATCTTCCTCCCCCACCACCCGTCACCTTCCATATAGAGCTAGCCAAAATAAATCAGCCTTGCTGCAGAAACCCCTATCCATTTCTCCCTGCTACCAAAAAACATTCATTTTTCCCAACTCTTTTCCCTGAGCCCTCATTTTCAGGTGTAGCCTTCCAACATAGAAAAATTATCTTCCATCTTCTAAGCAATCCACTGCCTGTCACACAGCAGTTGTGTATTGCTGTTCTCCAGGCCTAGAACAGAAACTCTGTGTATATGAGGAAATTATTCTGTGTCTATTATCAAAGTGCCAAAAATGTTTGCCACTTTGTCATTTACTTATGTGTTATTTGTGGGTTTTTGTTTTGTTTTGTTTTTTGTTGTTATTTAGTAGTTTGGGCCATATACAGATTTGGGTGTTTTGTTGTCAAGTTTATGGATCTTCTCTTTCATGCCTTCAGGATTTGGTGTCATATTTAACAGTGTCCCACTCTTAAAATGTATTTCTAAAATTTCCAAAAATTTGTTACTAATACTTTTTGGTTTTACTTTTAAACATTTAGATATTATTCAGTCTGTAACTTATCCTGAGATAAGGCATGAGGTAGGGATTCAAGTGAAGTTTTTTCCCAAATGGATGCCCATTTTGTAAGTAATTTGCCTGTTTTGCCACAGATTTGAAGTGTCTTTATCATATTCTTAATTCCTACAAATGTGGTTTGTTGTTTTTTTTTTGAGAGAGAGTACTGCTGTGTCACCCAGGCTGGAGTGCAGTGGTGCAATCTCAGCTCACTGCAACCTCCACCTCCTAGGCTCAAGCAATTCTCCTGCCTCAGCCTCTCGAGTAGCTGGGATTACAGGCACCTGCCACCACACCCAGCTAATTTTTGTATTTTTGGTAGAGATGGGGTTTCATCATGTTGGCCAGGCTGGTCTGGAACTTCTGACCTCAAGTGACTCACCTGCCTTGGCCTCCCAAAGTGCTGGGATTTCAGGCATGAGCCACTGTGCCCAGCCGAAATTCCTATAAAGTTGAATCTCTTTCTGGGCAAATCTATTGAGCTGCCTGTTGATGCATGCAGTGCCACACAGCTTTAATTGTTGTCTTTTATAATATTCTTTATCTGGTAGGGTTGATCTTCACTTCTGGCTCTTCTTTTTTAGAATTGTGCTGCTTATTGCTGCTTGTTTATATTTCTATTTGAACTTGAGAATTGCCTTGTATTTTTTGGGGGGTGGGGGGGACAGAGTTTCGCTCTTGTTGCCCAGGCTGGAGTGCAATGGTGCAATCTTGGCTCACCGCAACCTCCACCTCCCAGGTTCAAGCAATTCTCTTGCCTCCTTCTCCTGAGTAGCTGAAATTACAGCCTTGCACCACCACACCAGGCTAATTTTGTATTTTTAGTAGAGATGGGGTCTCACCATGTTGGCCAGGCTGGTCTTGAACTCCTGACCTCAGGTCATCCACCCACCTCGGCCTCCCAAAGTACTGGGATTACAGGTATGAACCACTGAGCCTGGCCTATTTTTTTTTAAATCATAATGTAGTTTTGTTGGAATCTTGGCAGATTTATAGATTACCTTAGGAAGAACTGACACCTCTGCCAGACTGAATCTTCCCAGCCAAGATCAGACCATGTCTTTCCATTATTTAGGTCTTCTTTTGTCTCCCTTTGGGAGCATTTTAAAGTTTTCTTCACCAGTTTATTTCAGTTTCGAATGGTGTCCTAACCAGTCAGTATTTAATAAAATCTTTTACCTACTGCCTTTTCTTTTATGAGGTTTCCCATATAAAAGCATTAATTCTTGCTACTCTTTTCTATCAGTTCCTTACTTTAGGCTTAACCAAGGTTTTGTGTTAATTTGCCTCTTGATTAGTCTCTGAGAAACCAAACTTCCAGTGCATTTTTAAAAAATCTTTATTTGGCTGTTTTATGGTTTGAGTAAAATGCCTTGCCTCAGTCCAGAGGAGAAAGAGAGAAAATCAGACAAGGGAATCACGATGACTTTTCCATCACTAGAGAGTTCACTGTAGCAATTATTTCAAAATCATTTACCCTTCCCTATCTTGCCTGTCTATGTATTTGACCTTTATCTAATAATTTTTTCCATGTCTCAGTTAGTTATTGATTTCTACCATAAGCAAGGTGCTTTCTCTGCAGGAAAGACAATGACCAATAACACATAATACTTGCCCTTCATTCAGCTTGTAATTTAGGCAATAGCCTAAGATTACACCAGTAACTTAAACTATGCTTCTCAATTTCTCAGTGCTTTTTATTTCGAACTTTCCACTGTTGTTTATTTAAAAAATTTTTTTGTCCTTTATTTTACTAGATTTTTAAAATTTCATTTTTGATTGACAAACAATAATTGTATTTATTTATAGAGGACAATGTGATATTTTGATGTGTGTTTATGATGCAGAATGATTAAATCAGACAAATTAAATCTATCACCTCACTTTTATTTTTTGTTAGGAAAATTTTAAATAGATTTTTTTTAAAGTTTTGGTTTATTGTTGTTCTATCTTGAGACAGGGTCTGGTTCTGTCACCCAGGCAGAACCTGGTGGAAACTTGATAGGCATTTGCCTTTAAAAGTTTTTTTGGAAAAATTGTTTGAAAAATTTCAAACAAAAATTAAATGGTTATCATTTTTGCAAAAAATGTCTTCATTATCATAAAATATTTATATTATGGTCTTAAAAGTTGAGGATTGTTAATCCTGTCTATGCATAATTTCTAGAACTTGATATGAAAATCTCTTTTTAAGTTTCCTTTAGCATATATTTATAAGGTTAAAAAAATCAAGCATAAACTTAATGGCTACCATCTTGTTTTTCAGCCTGGCTGGGTTGTTTTGGACCAACCAGATGCTGCTTGCCATTTGCAGCAACAACGAGAACCTTCTCCTCTACCTCCAGGGTGGGAAGAGAGGCAGGATATCCTTGGAAGGACCTACTATGTAAACCATGAATCTAGAAGAACACAGTGGAAAAGACCAACCCCTCAGTATGTGCTGATGGCTTTTACAATTTTAATCTGGAAATACTTTACTAATTTTCACTTTGAAGTCATGTCTCGGATTCATAACAGTATAGTGATACATAAACTATAAGAATACTAGGATTTTTATGGCCGAGGACTTTAAAAGTCCTAACTCTGCTGTTTCTTTTTTTTTTAATGACTTAATAAAACTTGATTCACAGATGCTACCCTTTTAATTGCCTCTTAATTTTAATATGTTTTTAATTGTTATGTAGCCACAAGTGGTACATTTGCCTTTTTAGGCTGAATTAGAAGTCTTGAAGAATTTTTGTAGTTTGTTATTAAAGTATAATAAAATGTTAATTTCTACAGTACTCTATTTTTAAAATATAAATTATTTATAAAATATAAAGGACTCAATAATAAGGGTCTTTTATTAAATGCCTATTTGACAGTCTGCTCAGTGTCCACATAACTTCCAGCATGCACAGATCACATATTCTAATTTATGTCTCCTCAGTGATACTTTTCTTTTATTATCATAAGACTGTATATACACTTAGAAAATCTCCAGTTATTCACATTTATTCTCAAATCCCCTTCCATTCCTTCTTCCATAGAGCCTTATAAAGTCTTCCTTTAGTCTCACGTTTGAAACATACTTGTAATTTTTTAATGTGTTCATTAGCCTCCTAATTTTTGGCTTTGATATTTTGTATCTGATATATGCCAAGCACTTTCATAGATATTTTCTCTTCTCAAATCCTTTTAAAACAAATCAGCAATTCAAGTACTTAATGGCACAGAAGCATCAATCATCACAGAGTGACATACAGACTACAAAGCTAAAGACACTATAAAATTCTTCACAGTTGCCCTCTTGCGTACCTCAGCATTATGGTAAGCCTTACTTGAGCAGAATCACATTTCTGTCACTGTGGCTGATGTCATTTTCAGGTAGCCAAAATCAAATATTTAGGAGGAAAAAACTGAAGCATTCCCTTAGAACCATGTGTCAAAATTATGCTTTCTTCAGCTAAAGTACAGTAAGAACTGGTCTTCTGACCAGCATGGGCTCATGTGGCATTAAATAAATTAACAGTAATTTTATTATTAAATATTTGAACAAAATTCTTGATCTGATAGTCTGGTTATAGTAAATGCAAATAACTAGAATAATATAAATTATTCTATTTATATTCAAGGGTGTTCAATCTGGTTTTTTTTTTTTTTTTTTTTAGTTTTTGTGGGTTCCTAGTAGGTATATATATTTATGGGGTACCTGAGATGTTTTGATACAGGCATGCAAGGCATAACAATCACATCATGTAAAATGGGGTATCCATCCCCTCAAACATTTATCCTTTTCCTTGCAAACAATCCAGTTATAGTTTTCTGGTTGTTTTTAAATGTAAAATTAAATTATTGTTGACTGTAGTCACCTGTTACGCTATCAAATGCTAGGTCTTATTCATTCTTTCTGTTTTTGTAATACTCATTAACCATCCAATCTGATTTATTGTACCTCTCCTAAGCTGGACAAATATCTACTGTTAACTTTTTTAGGCTCGTGACTGTATATTACCAAAAACAGATACCATTCCTAATAGATATGTGATTCATAAATCACTAAGCTTTTAATTATAAAGTCCATACACCTTCTTTCATTCTGCTCATCATGTTGATGCATGGAGTACTCTACTCCTGGCTTAAGACCACTTCTAGAAAAGGTACTATCTGATTCACAAAATGTATGTCTAACTCTATTACTCTTGTAATAACATGGCAAAATAACATAATGAAATAATCTGTGACGCTCTCTCATTTTGGCCTTTGGTCAAAAACAATAAATTTGTTTATTGGTATCATGTAGATTTTTTTCAGCGATCTCAGAATCTTTGACAATCATTTTAACTACTTAAGACACAGATGATCGCTTTTTATACTTCCAATATAGGGACAACCTAACAGATGCTGAGAATGGCAACATTCAGCTGCAAGCACAGCGTGCATTTACCACCAGGCGGCAAATATCCGAGGAAACAGAGAGTGTTGACAACCGAGAGTCTTCCGAGGTATAAGTGGCTTCCTAGTTCTCCTTGATAGACACGTGCTGTAGCAATAGATTAAAGTATGTGTGGCTCAAGCTTATTCTGTTCATTTTAGAACTGGGAAATTATAAGGGAAGATGAAGCCACCATGTATAGCAGCCAGGCCTTCCCATCACCTCCACCATCAAGTAACTTGGATGTTCCAGCTCACCTTGCAGAAGAATTAAATGCCAGACTCACCATCTTTGGAAATTCAGCCACAAGCCAGCCAGTATCCAGCTCAGTAAGATGCTCTTAGATTGTTTTATGGTTTAAGTATTTTATATTATGCATATTATACCATTCAACAACTAACTTTTATGTAAAATTTTGTCTTAAATGCAATAATATGTCAGGGACCTTAGGACTTTACAGGATGGTCATTTTTCAAATATCCCCATTAGTATTATGGACCAGAGTCATGGCATCCAAATTTCCATTGTGTCAGTGCCCTCCAGTCAGAAATCACTAGGGACACATTCGTCATTGAACAAGTTGGGTTGATTATTCATTTCAGCAAGGGAGAACATGCATCACTGGTGTTTTGATAACAGAATGTTAGAAAAGACTTAAAAGATTTGGGCTGTTAGGTGATTTTGAAGAAGGTTTTAGGAAGCAGGACTTTGCTCTACATGAGATGCTGTCAGGAAGCAGGGATAATTCTGTGATTTTGTATCTCAAATCTTCCCTGTAGTGAGGCTAAAGCTGTGATTAGCAAAGTAGAACAGTCACTCACATTTGCCAGGATAGGGAAATGTTTGGTATTTGGTGGCTTGGACAGCGTTCGTGTTTTGTCTATATTCAGCCATGATTACAGAGTGGTCTTGATTTTGTCTTGATCTTACCTATGAGTGCCAGACCAGCTCCTGGATGTTAGAGACTGCTTTTCTCTTTCTCAGTTATGCTGAAGTTGGTTTTTCTTTTCTTTCTTTCTTTTTTTTTTTCTTTGAGACATCTCATTCTGTCACCCAGATGGGAATGCAGTTGAGTTTCTCAGCTCACTGCAAACTCCACCTCCTGGGTTCAAGGGATTCTTGAGCCACAGCCTCCTGAATAGCTGGGATTACAGACGCACACCACCATGCCCAGTTAATTTTTGTGTTTTTAGTAGGGACGGAGCTTCACCATGTTGGCCAGGCTGGTCTTGAACTCCTGGCCTCAAGTGATCCACCCGCCTCAAACTCCCAAAGTGCTGGAATTACAGGCATGAGCCACTGCATCTGCCCTGAAGTTTTAACATTATATCACAGATGTCACCAACAAGTATATATGAATAAGAACTGATGTACTTTGACTAAACAAGGAGATAGATGACATTTTCACTTCAGCCACCACTGTAAAAACTGCTTTCCATAGGGTTCAGGATAAAGTATTCCAGCATATGCTTCCATGGTGAGAACTTCGTGGCTAGCTGTACAATCTGTATCATCAAGGGAGATTCAGTAGAAGACAAAAATTATTCTCTGAGGATGCTATTTGTCATTTCCAGTTGAGGTTACCCTGCCTTTCATTCAGTTAGTAAGTATTTATTGAGAGCTGATCACATATATGCAAGGTACTGTATGCTAGTTACTGGGGATATATCAGTACGTAAAATTAACAGTATCTCCTGCCTTCATGTGACTTATATTCTAGTGCAGAGGCAAGCAAACTACAACCAGTGGGCCAAATCGGCAGCTGCCTGTTATGAATAATATACTGTTGTAATATAGCTACCTCATTTGTTTAGGTATTACCCATCTCTGCTTTCACACTACATCATCTGAATTGAGTAGTTACGGCAGCAACCATATGGCACACAGCCAGTATTTACTGTCTGGACCCTAACAGGAAATGTTTGCTAACTTCTGCTCTAGCATCTTCTTCCAGAAGCTTCACTGTAGATAGTTGTACGTGAATGTGAATATCCGCGAGTACATCCGCCTGCCTACCTCCTGCCCTTCCTTTCCTCCATTTGTCTGTCCTGTCTTCCATTCATTTCATTTTTTCATGGGGGTGTGGTTCTGGTCAGTCAAAGACCTAAAGGATAAACTATATTAGGCCAGGCACAATGGCTCATGCCTGTAATCCCAGCACTTTGGGAGGCCAAGGTGGGCAGATGGCTTGAGTTCAGGAGTTCAAGACCAGCCTGGGCAACATGGCAAAACCTTATCACTACTAAAAATGCAAAAATTAGCTGGGCGTGGTGGTGCATGCCTGTAATCCCAGCTGCTCGGGAGACTGAGCTGGAAGAATTGTTCGAAACCAGGAGACAGAGGTTGCAGTGAGCTGGGATCATGCCGTTGCACTCCAGCTTGGGCGACAGAGAAACTCTGTCTCAAGAAAAAAAATAAAGAATAAACTATATTGATTCGCTGGTAATAAATCACATGCGATCCTATTCCCTTTCCTCCTGGTATTTTTTTCTTACTTATAGTCATACATGGCACCCATACAGTATAATACTATGTAGCCACTGAAAAGAACAAGGTGGGCTTGACTGTATATGTCTGATGGAACAATCCCTAAGAGACTCTCGTAAATGAAAAACAGCAAGATACAGAACAATGTGTTTGGCATGCTAGGAATGTATGATATTACTTGAGGACTAAACAGGAAACTAGTAATGTTGCTTGCCTGTGAAGAGAGGCAGAGAATGAACAGGATATGTATTGCTTGTACCTTTTGTTTTTTTGATATAGGGTCTCACTCTGTCGCCCATGCTGGCAGGCAGGAGCATGATCATAGCTAACTGCAACCTCAAACTTCTGGGTTCAAGGGATTCTCCCATCTCAGCCTCTGGAGTAGCTGGCACTACAGGCAAATGCCATTGTACCCCCAGTAATTAAAGAAATAATAATTTGTAGAGACTGGGTGTAGTATTGTTGCCCAGGTTCCTTTTGAATTTTATAACATGTATGAGTGTTACCTATTTAAAAAAAATATTTTTAAAGCACTGTATGGTTATGGTTACAAATTGAAATTGTATTTAGGTGTATAAAATAAAACTTAAGACCAGGCATTAGGGCTCATGCCTGTAATCCCAGTACTTTGGGAGGCCAAGGCAAGCAGATCACTTGAGGTCAGGAGTTTGACCACCCTGGCCAACATGGCAAAACCTCGTCTGTGTTAAAAATTAAAAAATTAGCTGAGTGTGGTGGCGTGTGCCTGTAATCTCAGCTACTCAGGAGGCTGAAGTAGGAGAATTGCTTGAACACAGGAGGCGGAGGTTGCAGCGAGCCAGGATCATGCCACTGCACTCCAGCCTGGGCAACAGAGAAAAAAATTAAATGAATAAATAAATTAATTAAATTAAATCTTCCGTCTTACCCTAATGTATGCTCCCTCAGTCACTATTAGTGGTCAAAGACCTAAAGAATAAATGATATTGATTTGCTGGTGATAAATAACTTGTATACCTATATAGACACTTTTTCTATATATTCGTAAACATGCATACATACACACATATTTGTAGGTGATTTTTGAACCTAAGATCATCTTAAATATACTTTTTGATAACTTGCTTTTTTCCCTTGCTGTCTCTTAGACATTGAACCATTTCAGTATATATGGATGTACTCCTTTATAAAACAATTAAAATGATCAATGAACTCTGACATATTCCATCATACAAGTAACCCTTAAATTATTTCACGAGTCTACTATTCAAAGACTTTGGATTGTTTACAGTATTATTATAAACAGAACTACAGTAGATCTTCTGATTTAATTTATATGTGCATTTTAAATTTTGATGTAATTAACAAAACTAAGATATTTCAGATAGTGGTAATAGCATGTATATACAAACATAAGGAAAAAAAGAACGTGAGATTTCCAGGAAACAAGTAGTCCGGAATGTCCAATGGGTAGATTGCAAAGTGGGAAGTAGCTGAAGAAGTCAGGAAGAGACAGGTCGTGGTGCTCAGGAAACATTGTTTTCTGTGCTGTCGTGGGGTTCAGCTCCAGGACAGGACTGGCTGTGCACTGCAGGATGCTCTGAACCTGCAGCGTGCAGCACGGAGAGTGGACTTAAGGAAGTAAGACTTGCAACAGGGAAACCTCTTAGGATATTGCTATCATTGTAATGAAAGTGACAAAAGGTGAAAATTTGAAGTTAAAACTATAAAACTGGAACTATGGGCCAAACGCAGTGGCTCACGCCTGTAATCCCAGCACTTTGGAAGTCTGAGGTGGGTGGATCACGAGGTCAGGAGTTTGAGACCAACATGGTCAACATACTGAAACCCCGTCTCTTTAAAAATCCAAAAATTAGCCAGGTGTGGTAGCATGCACCTGTAGTCCCAGCTACTCAGGAGGCTGAGGCAGAAGAATTGCTTGAACCCAGAAGTGGAAGTTGCAGTGAGCCAAGATCACACCACTGCATATCAGGCTGGGCAACAGAGCGAGACTCCATCTCAAAAAAAAAAAAAACAAACTAGAACTAAAGTGTAGAGGGAGTGTATTTGAGAATGATTTCTGTTAAGACATTCAAGAGAAGGTGTCCAGGAGGCAGTCCAGCACCAAGGGCGTGGTAGCTGGATGTGTGAAGGTGTCCACAAAGGGGGCTGAGAGCGACCAGGTGCCTCAGCCTGCAGTCTCAACAGTTGGGTCTTAGCCAGCCTTCTCTCTTCTGCCCTGTCGTGCTTACCCTCACTACCTTAGCTGACACTCAAAGGCAAATCGCAAATCTCAAGGTATTCTCATTCTGTTGTGTTTTTTTTTTAACAAGAATCATTCCAGCAGAAGAGGCAGCTTACAAGCCTATACTTTTGAGGAACAACCTACACTTCCTGTGGTGAGTTTTATCCTCTTCCATCAATTAATAAAAAATATAAAACTCAGCCTCTCTTTTTATTTTTATTTTGGAAGACTGAGTGTGAACACTTGCCTTACAGGGAACCAGTACAGCACAGAATCTGGGCCCCAGGTGGTGATGTTCATGGAAGGGCCTTAAAGACACAACATGAAAAACTGTCCTTCCCATGTTAAAAGCAAAGTCTCTGCATGCCAATGACTGTGGGTGGTATCTGGGCTGGTTGGTTGAAGCACTGTGCTGGCCAGAGGTGGTCGCTGCATGCAGCATACAATTCAGAATCACTGTGTCCAGTTGTTGATGCTCTGCGCCTGCACACGGCATTCAGCAGCCACGTCTGCCCTGTACCTGAAGCATAGCCAGGGTTTCATCACTCAGGTGTCCATTGGTGTTGACACACCCAGCGGCCAGGTTGGAGTTTATCAGTCCCTGGTCTGTTTCTTCCCTGAGGTATTGCATCCATCAGTTTACTGAGGCCTCTGCTTCCTGCTCAGTGCTATTCCCAGCCACAACCTAGGTGGCCGCTTGGACCTTAACCTTGTCTCCATCACACAAGCCTCCCTACTCTGAGTTTGTCTCTCTTTTCCAGAGATCCTACTTGTTATTTATTTATTACTTATTATTTTACTTTTATTTTTTATTATTATTTTTTGAGATGGAGTCTCACTCTGTCGTCAGGCTGGAGTGCAGTGGCGCGATCTCGGCTCACTGCAACCTCCACCTCCCAGGTTCAAGGAATTCCCCTGCCTCAGCCTTCCCAGTAGCTGGGACTACAGGTGCACGTCACCACACCCAGCTAATTTTTTGTATTTTAGTAGAGACAGGGTTTCACCATGTTGGCCAGGATGGTCTCCATCTCCTGACCTCATGATCTGCCCCACCTTGGCCTCCCAAAGTACTGAGATTATAGGCATGACCCACCAGGCCTAGCTGACCCTGCTTGTTTTTTGAACCAGAGCAAAACTCCCAGGCTCCCACCCTCTTCAGTCTACCCCTCCTTATTCCTCAACAGAAACCTCCTGCTGCTTCATTCCTGTCTATGCTTTTTCTTCCAAGCAGACTGCTCCCATGTCCTGATTCTCTCCCTCTTCTGATTTTGTGTGCATTCCGTTTCCCCGCTTGGAATGGCTTTCTCATTTTCTTCCCCAACCATCTGGAATTTTGAATGGCAGTCTAGATAGCTTTAAAAAGTAGGATTATGTTCTAGCACAGGAATGCAGTGGCTCCAAAATCTGGAGCCCACAAGTGGTTTATGTGTCTAAATAACACCCTGCCCTAAGAGAGGGACACAGATCCTGTGCCGAGGAATGAGGGGTCACCCACCTATGCATCCATTACCCTAGTCCGTACTGACCACCAACAAGAGGACAGATGCCATTGAAAGACTACCCTTGCCAGCCTTACTCTCTCTCACTGTCACCTGTCTAGCCTCTTCCTTTAGATCAGAGCCTGCTCAAGCTGAGTTTCATGGTATTTTTCCCACTGCACCTTATAATGTCCTCTATACAATGCATATATGGAAGTTCTCATTGACTCACAGACATTCAGCCAAGACACAACTTTAGGTGCACCAGGTGAGCAGCAGAATCTCAAGATGATTTATATTTTATGTGCCAGAAAAGTTGTTTCCATGCCTTTTTTTTCCCTCATTACATTGATTTTGTTTTTTTTTAAGAGTTTTCTTGGAGTATGATTTACATACCGTAACATCCACCCACTTTTGATCATACAAATAAATAGTTTTTGTAAATTTTTACAGTTAAGCAGACATCACCACAATCAAGTTTAAGAAACTTCTATCCCCCTCGAAAGTTCCCTCAATCCCTATGCCTACTTTCAGTCCCAAGCAACCGCTCATCTGCTCTCTATCGCTATAGTTTTGCCTTTTTTAGAAATCTCAGGTAAAGGGAGCCGTAGGGTGTAGGCTTTTGTGTCCAGCCTCTTTCACTTAGCATGCTGTTTTTCAGATAGATCTATGTTATTTCATGCCTGTATTAGTGCATGGTATTCCATTGTAGAGATATATCCACTACATTTATCTGTTCACCAGCGGATGGACATTTATAGAACTGGGCAGCATTTAAATCCATCATTTTGTGATCTAACAGCTCATCACAACTGCAACAACGTACATAGAGCTCCTGTGTATCTAGTAAGCGGTGTCTTTAGTGTGGAGACTGGTGGTGATAGTTCTTATGTTGTAAGTCACCTTAGGGAGCCGCACCAAACCAGGGTTAATCTGGTTCAAAATGACAATAGGAAGGCCACATTTAGGACTCTTTTCTTTTCTTTCTTTTTTTCTTTTCTTTTTGTAAAAGGAATCTTGCTCTGTTGCCAGGCTGGAGTGCAGTGGCACCATCTCGGCTCACTGCAACCTCCACCTCCTGGGTTTAAGCAATTCTCCTGCCTCAGCCTCCCAAGTGGCTGGGACTACAGGTGCCCACCACGATGCCCGGCTAATTTTTGTTTTTTTGAGATGGAGTTTTGCTCTTGCTGCTGCAGCTAGAGTGCGATAGTGCAAACTCTGCTCACCATAACTTTTGCCTTTAGGGTTCAAGCGATTCTCCTTTCTCAGCCTCCTGAATAGCTGGGATATCAGGGGCCTGCTACCACACCCAGCTAATTTTTTTGTGTGTTTTTAGTAGAGATGAGGTTTCACTATTTTGGTCAGGCTGGCCTTGACCTCCTGACCTCACATGATCTGCCTACCTCGGCCCCACAAAGTGCTGAGATTACAGGAGTAAGCCATTGCACCCAGCCTGGATTTAGAACTATTTTAAGTAAGCCTAGAAATAATCAGACCTCTCTTTATCCAATTGTAAGAAACTATGATAAAAAGCATCTACTATCTTTTAGAGAAACAAAGCATGGGTAACTGCTGATGCAGCAAGTAAGTATGATTTCTGCTGCCAAATTACCTGGGTTCAAATCTCAGCTCCATTCCTTACAAGCAGTGTCACTTAACAAGTTACTTCCGTGACTTGTTGACATTTTGGCTAAGATCAGATGTAGTAACAAGTTACTTCCATATTTTAAGCTTCTGTTTACTCACAAGTAAAATGGGCCAATATTAGCAATCATCTCATTAAAATTCAGGTGGGAAGAAAATGACATCTGTGTTAAACACAGCATGTACTTGTTATTGTTGGCATATTTTATTAGGGTTCTTATCACTCTCATCATTATTATTGGTTCTAATGGTTTTTTTTCCCCAAGTGAAATACTGTACACTTTATTTGGCACACTTTAAAATATTTAAAATATGGCTTATTTCACTAAATTAAGATGTATAATTTACCCATTTTTCATTATAATACATGGTTTTTAGTTCAATAAAATAAAATATTATTTGTTTTAAAGCGAGCAAGTAGTGAAGAAGGGATGTGGTGCTTTTCAAAGGATTCTTTCTTATTAATATTTAATTCTTCTGGCCAGGCATGGTGGCTCATGCCTGTAATCCCAGCACTTTGGGAGGCCAAGGCAGGTAGATTACTTAAGGCCAGGATTCAAGAGCAGCCTGGACAACATGGCAAAACCCTGTCAATACTAAAATAAAAAAATTAGCTGGGTATGTTGTTGCATTCCTGTGCTCCCAGCCACTTGGGAGGCTGAGGCACTTGAATTGCTTGAAACTAGGAGGCAGAGGTTGCAGTGAGCCGAGATCATACCACTGCATTGCATCCTGGGCAATAGAGCAAGATTCTGTCTCTGTTTCTCTCTCTGTCTCTCTCTCTCTCTTTCTCTCTCTATAAACATATATATATTATGTGTGTGTATATACATACACACACACACACACATATATATATATATTTCTAAAAATGGCAAAACTAGCAACAGAGAGCAGATGAGTGGTTGCTTGGGCTGAGAGCAGGCAAGGGGATTGAGAGAACTTTTGGGGGTGATAGGATTCTTAAACTTGATATATTTAATTCTTCTGTTATTCTTCACTTCAGCTTTTGCCTACTTCATCTGGATTACCACCAGGTTGGGAGGAAAAACAAGATGAAAGAGGAAGATCATATTATGTAGATCACAATTCCAGAACAACTACTTGGACAAAGCCCACTGTACAGGTACCCTGCAACCTATTAATTTACTTTCTTACAGGATTTAAACTGTCACATCCCTATGTAAACTATTATATCACTTTATAGTATACACTGGATACTTCTAGCATCTTTTTTATTTTTTTGAGTTGAAGTCTCACTCTTGTCGCCCAGGCTGGAGTGCAATGGTGCAATCTCGGCTCACTGCACCTGTGCCTCCTTGGTTCAAGCGATTCTCCTACCTCAGCCTCCAGAGTAGCTAGGATTACAGGCATGCGCCACCATGCCCAGCTAATTTTTGTATTTTTAGTAGAAACAGGGTTTCACCATGTTGGCCAGACTGATCTCAAACTCCTGACCTCAGGTGATCCACTTTTGGCCTCCCAAAGTGCTGGGATTACAGGTATGAGCCACTGCGCCTGGCTGTAGCATCTTCTAATTATTTATTTTCTGACACTGATGCTAAGTGACCACCATTTCTTGTGAATCTCTAATATATACAAATTACTACTTGTTATTATATAAAACAAGTTCAAATAAGAGGAAAAAGGAAATAATCTGGTCTTTGGGTATTTTTATAATTTGAATAGTTAAGATCATTATTTTAACTAAAACATAATCTTAGTGATTGGTATCTATTAAAGAAATTTATGCTGATAACACCTCACCCTTGGCAACAATTTCACCTGTAATATTTCCTTGTGTTTAGCAAAATTTTTATTTTCTCTTATCACTGTATCTCTTGTTGAGAAATTTTTTAACACTGAAAAGTCTAGAAAATAATATAGCAGATACATATATTCTTTATTCAGAATTACTATCATTAATAAGTTACCATATTAATTCCTAGACATTTTGTTTTTTAAAATAAAGTCTTACAGATTAAGCTAAATTTCTTTTAGCTAAGCTCTTGGTTCCATTCCCCAAGGGGAACCACAGTATTGAATTTGTTGTGTATTCGTCTAGCCTATTTTATATGCTTAAAGAGCTTAGAATATGTAAATTAAAATTAGGTGGATACAGTGGCTCACACCCATAATCCCAGCACTTTGGGAGGGTGAGGTGGGCAGATCATGAGGTCAGGAATTCGAGGCCAGCCTGACCAACATGGTGAAACCCTGTCTCTACTAAAAATACAAAAATTAGCTGGTTGTGGTGGCACACGCCTGTAATCCCAATTACTCGGGAGGCTGAGGCAAGAGAATTGTTTGAACCCAGGAGGCACAGTTTACAGTAAGCAGAATTTGCACCATTGCACTCCAGCCTGAGTGACACAGTAAGACTCCATCTCAAAAAAAAAAAGGAAAATATTGTTTATATGCCTGTGTTTCTAATTTTGCAATGAGGGAACACTCGTTTTATAGAATGAGGTGCTGCTCGATTAAAAAAAACCTTTTTTTAATTGATGTTGTGGCCCCGTAAGTCTACATCTTTTTTTTGCTTAACATTGTTTTAAAGCTCTATGTTGTTATTTATAGATGCAATGTATTTCTCTTAACTACTAATATTCCATCATATGAATATATTACATTTCAATTATCCACTTCTGTGGTAAATATTTGTCATTCATTTTGTCTGCCCGACACTGTGTATGAGGAATCCCCCATCCTATGAGTTCTGGGAGAATAAAGACAACCTCCTACTACAGGCACCAGAGCTCCACTTGCAGCTAGGGCTTGAGCTTGTGGACCTCGCTCCCTCCATCAGATGAACGCACAGCAGATTGTTAACTACTATCTTACTGCTTGAGAATTAGTTGAGAAATTATAAATTATTATTAAAATCAAGTTTGACAAAATAGCTTATTGGAAAAATGTTATTAAATATAATGCATTATTAAAATGTTGGGAAAATATTAATATGCTATAACTACATTTGAAAATGAGCCTCAAATGTTTAGAGTCTCTTTAAAAGAGGGTGTGTATTGCATTTGCAGGTTAAGTTACCTTTTTAACTGCGGCTATTTGTGAGTTCTCTGTAAACTGTTACAATATGATTTCATAAATATGCTAGGCCACAGTGGAGACCAATCAGCTGACATCAAGCCAGAGTTCTGCGGGCCCTCAGTCACAAGCTTCCACAAGTGATTCAGGCCAGCAGGTGACCCAGCCATCTGAAACTGAGCAAGGATTCCTTCCTAAAGGCTGGGAAGTCCGGCATGCACCAAATGGGAGGCCTTTCTTTATTGACCACAACACCAAAACCACCACCTGGGTAACTTTGATACTCTTCCATTTAAATTTATAACAACAATAATCATCTCTTATGTATAGTTCCTTATCATCTTTAAGTGTATATTAGTGTGCCTTATGTTTTCTAGTATTCATTCAAAGATATATTAAATTCTTAATAATATTATTTATATTCAAGAGCATACTTACTCCTCTTTTTAATATTGTTTTGGATTATGATGGAGATACTCATGTTTACTTCCTATTTCCAGTTTTTAGCTCACTAGCCATAAATGCTTAGGAAGATATGTAGGAATAATCCTTTGCTTTTATATGAGGCTTTCTAGCTCCAAAGAACTTTTGAATCCATATCTCATTTAATATCAAAAAACCTTGTGAGGGTAGGTAGAACAAGTTTTTTATTTTAAGGTAAGGCTTAAAGTTGTTTAGTGCTTGGCTTACCACTAGAAAAATTACTCAAAATTAGCAACAGATTAATAGATTTTAACTAATTATTATTATTATTATTATTTAAGACAGGATTTCACCATGTTGGTCAGGCTGGTCTTAAACTCCCAACCTCAGGTGATCTGCCCACCTTGGCCTCCAAAGTGCTTGGATTACAGG
>PVKP010033681.1:0-24914 GCA_004027715.1 Plecturocebus donacophilus | reverse complement strand
ACCGGACAGCCTGACAGAGGGGACAGCCTGACAGAGGGGACAGCCTGGTCAGAGGGGACAACCTGACAGAGGGGACAGCCTGACAGAGGGCACAGTCTGGACAGAGGGCACAGCCTGGTCAGAGGGGACAGTCTGGACAGAGTGCACAGCCTGGTCAGAAGGGACAGCCTAGACAGAGGGCACAGCCTGACAGAGTGATGCCCACAGCAGCTGAACACCTGCTTCCAGGGCCTGCTTGCATTCCCCCTCTCTGTCTGGGACCTGGAGGAACCCTTCCTTGCTTCTAAGACTCAATAAATTCCCCTTTTTGTTGGAGGTAATGGGAGTTGAGTTTCTATCACAATGCAAAGACCTCCCTACCTAAGGCATCTCTTCACCTTGGTTTTCTGTCCTCCGGAGTCTTTACCCAACTTGATCTTAATCCAGAAAAAGCATCGTGTTAAGCAGTGGATGGTGGGCCATGAGCCATATAGACCCAGCTTTTTTGTGCCATTATCTTTGACACATGGCCACTCATAGATCCTTTGTGACTGCACAGCTGTAATAGAGAATACGGCATTGTGTTTTAATACTAAGCAGTATTGAGAAGCCATCAGTTTTTATTTTTATCTTTTTTTCATGGCAAGTGTATTTGGCCTGCATCTGGTGTTCTTTATGACCACATACATAACAGTAGAAGAGGAGAAGCTAGGAATGAGAGAAGCAACTGACTGGATGTGTCTTCTCCCTAGGCCTCTGCTTTTCAAACCAAAGATGTCCAGCTTCTAGATGGGAAACCTCTGCATTTTCCAGGCCGTGTGTGTGTGTGTGTGTGTGTGTATGCATGTGTATGTATATATATATATATATCCATATATATGTATATATCCATGCTCTGATTACACTTCTGTGTTTTGTGGAATATATAAAAATTCATGGCCAAGTGTAGTGGTTCATGCCTGTAATCCCAGCACTTTGAGGCCGAGGTGGGCAGATCACCTGAGGTCAGGAGTTCAAGACCAGCCTGGCCAACATGATGAAACCCCATCTCTACTAAAAATATAAAAATTAGCCAGGCGTGGTGGTGCACGCCTATAATCACAGCTACTTGGGAGGCTGAGGCAGGAGAATCACTTGAATCCAGGAGGTGGAGGTTGCAGTGGGCCAAGACCGCACCATTGTTCTCCAACCTGGGCAACAAGAGCAAAACTCCATATCAAAAAAAAAGAAAAGAAAATTCGTATATGAAATTATGTACTGAAGCCTGTCAGTGATGATCAGCAGTCATACTGGTGAATGACTCATTAAGATCGTGAAAGTCCTGGCAAGGTTGCACTGAGTGTCAGTTCTCCAGCAGGTATTCTTCAGGTTATGCAGGTAGAGTTCCTATGAAAGGTGGAAAATGGATATAAACGATAGCACTCAGGATACACTAGTAGAAAATCAGATCATGAGATGGGAGTTCTGGATTGTGTCCCAGCTTTGGCAAACACTAGATGGTGGGGCAGTTTCTCAGACTTCACAGGGCTTTATCTAATTTAAAATGGTAATAATGATATTTTTCTTTTGTTCTTTGAACTGACATTTTAAATGTACTCTGAACTTCTTGGAAGGAAAAAATCCTATGTAAACCTAAAAGTTTTGCTGTTCTTAGCAATGGTTACAATGAACATTCAAAATAAATTGATATTCACTAAATATTTATTGTTTATCAAATCCTGAATATGCAATTATTTATTATGACACATTACTGCAACGAGGGCTCCCATTCCAGAATAAAGTTTAATTCTATATGTAAGTTGTTACTGAAATGTGATTTTTTTTTCTGGAAAATAAATGAAAAATATAAAAATAAATGAATTGTGAATCTCAAAAAAATATATATATATATTTATTGTTTACGACTATTTCTCCTGAAGCACCATTAAAATTACAATAAAAGAAAAAAGATTCAAACTGACAAAGAGGAGATGAATAGATGGGAAGTGTCAGCCGCAGTTTGGAGGTAAAGGGAGTTGAGTTCTGTCACTTACAAGCGTTTTGGAAGCGCGAGAAGCATGTCATTGTGTGCCTGGCTTCTATTTCTGCTCATCCACTGTGCTGAGTGAGAGCTGGGGTTCCAGGTGGGCAGGAAGAAACAAGATGATTTGTGCCTCAGGGCCCTGGAAGTCTCAGGAATTAGAGTCACCAGATATCTCTGAAGGCAGGAATGTGGATAGGGCAAAAACTGGAGCACTGGTTTACATTCTGTGATAAGCAGGGAACCCCCTCAGAGTCCCAAGTGGAGCCTGTGCAGCTATGAAACTGTCCCTCTGACCCCAGTAGCAGACAGAGGTTGAGTAAAACATCAGAGTGCAGGGATGCCCAGTACAGGTGAGGCAGGAATGGGGCGCCGACAGAAGATCATCAGCGTGAGATAGTCTACACTGCAGTGACCAAAAAACCCTTGCAATTTCAGTGGCTTAACATAGCAAAGGTTTGTTTCTCGGTCACAAATGCATACTATGGACTGGATGACTCTTCAGGGCAGCTTTCCTCTGTGTGGGAAGGCAGGTAATGAGACCCATTCCGTGGCCCCCAGAATTGCTGCCTAGGGGGAAGAAAGGGATGGGGGAGGCACCTGATGGTGAGTGCCTCAGGCCAGAGGGGACATACCCCCTCCACTCCATGTCCATTCACCAGACTCAGGCAAATGGCCTATCCCAGCTGCAAGGGAGGCTGGAACTGCAGGGGTGCACATGCATGTTCTGTGAACACTGATTGTCACTTGGGATTAAGCGAGAGCCTTAGAATAGAAGGTAAGGCCGCATCTCCACGGGCCTCTTCAGCTTTGCTCCCCTTGGCTCCCGTAGCACCAGCTGCTAGTCTCAACAATGACCTGGCAGGAGCTGAAGGAGTCCTTTCTATCAAAATTCACAGACTAGACAAAGAAAATGACAAGTTTAGGGAGGAAGAGGACCCTACCGGTGAGGCCCATGGGTAGACTAGCTCCGTCTACACAGACAGTATCAGTCAGTATTCATCTCTATGTCTTCTTACATGGCCATCTTTTAACAGAATTGCACTGAGCACCTTCTCCCTGTTGGAAGTGCTCTGGCTCCTAGGGATCTAACAATGAATAAAGGAAGTGAAATTCTCATCCTCCCGAAGCTGCCTTCTAGTGCAGGGTGATTGATCATACAAAATGAGCACATATATCATATATCAGATGAAATTAGTTTTAAGGTGAAAAAGTAAAACTGGTTCAAAAACCCGGGCATATGGGCATGGGGTGCTACTTTAATATAGATTCATGGGAATGGGCTTATTGTCCCCGAGACCCGCAGGAGGAAAGGTAGTGAGCTGTGTGATTCCCCGTGGGAAGAACTTTCCAGGCAGAGAGAACGGCGTGTGCAGAGCCCTGAGGTGGAAGCATGCCAGGGGCACTCAGGGAACAGACAGTGAGCAGTTATGGCTCAGGAGAGAGCCCTCAGGGAAAGTGGAAGGAGGTGAGGTTAGAGCTGCAACAGGGACTGCTTTGCGTGCAGACTGATGGGCGATTTTAAGGACTTTTGACTTTTTTGAGGACAACTGTGGTGGGGAGCTGAGGAGGGACTTGCACGCGGGTCCCTCTGGTACCTGTGCCCTGGGAGGCCAGGGCCAGATCCACAAAAGCAGTGAAGGAATGAGATCCATTCATGTTGCTGCTATTTAGCCATAGTTCCTCCTTATTGCTGTAGTGTTTCCTCATATATATCCTGCATTTTGTTGTTGATGGACATTTAGATTATTTCAGTTTTGTGACTGTTACAAATAATGTTGCTGTGAACTTTCACTTACACATAATGTCTTTTTTTTTTTTTTTTTTTTGAGATTAAGTCTCACTCTGTCACTGAGGCTGGAGTACAGTGGCATGATCTTGGCTCACTGCAACCTCCGCCTCCTGGGTTTCAGTGATTCTCCTGCCTCAGCCTCCTGAGTAGCTGGGTTTACAGGTGCCCACCACAATGCCTGGCTAATTTTTGTATTTTTAGTAGAGGTGGGGTTTTACTTCAAGTGATCCACCGCCTCAGTCTCCCAAAGTGCTGAGGTTATAGGCGTGAGCAACTGCACCCAGCCTCTATGTACTTTCCATTTGGAAAAGCACAGTTCCTCATAATTTGTCTCTCCCTTACCCTTGTTGCTACCGACTAAAATGATGAGCACATTGCCCAACAATGGAACACTGGTAAGAAACATAACAAAAATGTCAAACTGTTTTTGATTTACCTCTCATTACATTCAGAACTCCTCACTGGTAATATTAACCTTCCCTAGCTACGTGGCTTTGAAACAAAGTCTCATTTTTCACTGCCTTCTTTTCCCCTGAAGAATAGGTTTAGCTACTGATTTAGCCAGACCTTCTTCACTTTCAGGTGAAGGAACCAACTCAAAGCAGCTTAGGCAAAAGGAGACACTCTAGTGATTCATGATCTCCAGGATCCTGATCTTGAACTCAGCATCCATGGATGTGGATGGCAGCATTCAGATTGTTTCCCATCTCTTAGATCTTTTTGAGTTGGCTTCACGCTGAAGCAGGTTTTTCTGAAGCAAGGGCACACAGGTGGCTAGGTTTCCATCACCCCTCGGCTTGTTAGCTCAGGGGAGTGAGAATCTGAATGTCCTGAAAGGATGCCGATTGAACTTCTGAACCAGTCAGTGTGTCTGGCCTGAATCCTGGGCACTCAGGAAAGGAAGGCAGAGCCCTATACCAAAGTCTCTTAAAGATGAGAAGAGGCTCTTCCTAAAGGGAAAGGATACAGAACACAGGGGTAAGAAACCAAGCAAAGAGAATCTCAGTTACCACCATCAAGACCTTGGATGTTTGTCATTTTATAACTTAATAGGCCTTAATGATTTTCATAGGGGCCTTGGAAAACTGGAAGATGTATGTCTTGAAAAGAGTCTAAGACCAGGCTTCTGGGCCAAATGGCTGCAATGCTCGGAAAGCACTATCTTATCAAGGCCCACCTCTCCACCCGCTTCCACCAGCCAAGGAAATCTCTGTTGCTGCTTCATCAAAATTTCATTCATGAGGGACAAAGTGTTATTAGGTAGTCTACCATGTGCCCTAAGCAGGAGAGATTTTTGCTATGAATGAATGTATATAACTTGTAAATATGTAGACACAAGAAACTTTATTGCAACCATTAAGATGTCTGGATCGCTTTTCCTGCTGTCTACCCACCAACACAGTATTTGCCCTTCGATTCTTTTGCTCACATTGGCACACTTTCTTCCACTGGAAAGGCAGAGAACGGCTCATATGTGGTGGCTGCATGCTTTGATCATTGCCTTTCTTCCTAAAAAGTCCTCACCTGCTTTTAGCACCATGTTGCTGTCAGAAAAATGAAAGCCTTTTTCTGTTTCAGAAGAAATACCATGAATGAAGAGGAGAATCTAGAAGATAATAAAGATTAGAGTTTCTTGGCAGGCATTTGCTATCGAGGAGACGAAATAAAACATTTAATTACTACAGACAGCTAAAGAGCAATTGGTGGTAGGCATTTCCTTGTTCTTTGCACTTGAAATCTTAGGTAGCTTAGTTTTTGCCTCAAAGAATTTTGATTTTTTCTTTTGGGTCTAGTAATAAAAGCATGAAGGCCATTAACATAAAGTGTTTGAAAATGTTTTTCTTTTTTAACCACTTGTCTTTATTACTTCACTGCCTGAACAGAAAGTCACAAATGCCATATTCAAATCACACTGAATTTATTGAACATGTGAATGCACATAGCTGCTATGGCATAGTGTCACTTGGAAGTTAAACTTCATTGAAAATATATTTTTCATTCATCTCCCAAGCATGAAAATCAGGATTGATTTTATTTTTAAAAGCAAATTAACTTTAATAGCACCTTGATATGTATATATTTCCAGCCCTTCTGATTTTTGTGTACATGTGTTTCTCTGTAGTGAACATCTTTCTCATCATTCTACTGAAGGATGGCAGAATATGCTGCCCAAAATATGCCACTTGGCATAAGGATTATTTTGAGCTAAAGGCACTTGAAAAATAGCAGATGCAAGAAGGGCATTTGAATTTCCTTTCTTCCTGAAAACAGGAGATAAAAACTCCCATGTGAAAAACGGCTTCACTGTACCAAGAGGAGAGAAACGTTACTCAATGAAGAGTCAAAGCCAAGTGCATTCTGTACAAACAACTTCATTAAAATAATTTTCTCCCTTTATCCTCCCCACATAATTTACTTTTCCCACAATTACTTCTCTTTGTTGACGACATATAAAAGCATTCAGGTTTTGCCGTTTCTTTAGGTCTTCATTTCCCTAATGAGGGCTCCTATGTCATGTAAAACTTTCATGAAATTTGAGTGCTTTTCTCCTGTTAATCTGTTTTACGTCAGTTTAAGTGTCAGGTCCAGCTGAGACTTCGAGGGTGGAGGTAAGGTTTTGCCTCCCCTACAGTATACACAACTATGTGTAGTCCTCAAATATTTTCCTTAACAGAAATCCCTGAAACAAAGCAAACTGTTATCAACTACCCTGCCAGGCCCTGTGCTAGGTACTTGGTAAACCTGTCTTACTTAATCCGTTGATGCCAGGATTAGGACTCATTTTGTTGACTTGGAGACTTAAACTTGGAAATGTATCAGTAGCTTTCCCAGCGTCATACAGGTTTCAGATCTTAGTTCATCTGATCCCAAAGCCCTTACTTTTTCAAGGAACCATCTCTCTGTTTGCTCTCAATCAGTATACAGTTAAAAGCCCAGTCTCTGGAGGCAGATTGGTAGTGTTCAAATCCCAGATCTATCACTTACTTGCTGTAGAACCTCAAAACTTAATAATCTTCTCCTATGCCTGTTTATTTGTGAGAAGAGAAACATAGTAAGTGCACATGCCTCATAGGTTTGTTGTGGGGATTAAATGAAGTAACACCTGTAAACCACCTGGAATAAGATCTGACCCACGATTCACTTTGTATAACAGGACCCCCTTCTCTGTGGAGGACGTGTTCCAAGACCCTCAGTGGATGCCTGAAATCGTGGACAGCACCAAACCCTACATATACAATGTTTTCCCCTATATATAGACATATACTGTATTAGTCAGGGTTCTCTAGAGGACAGAATTAATAGGATGTATATATGAAGGTGAGTTTATTAAGGAGGATTAACCCACATGATTACAAGGTGAAGCCCCACAATAGGCCATCTGCAAGCTGAGGAGCTAGGAAGCCAGTCTGAGTCCCAAAACCTCAAAAGTAAGGAAGCCAAGAGTGCAGCCTTCCGTCTGTGGCTGAAGGCCCTTGAGACCCTGGCAAATCACTGGTATAAGTCCAAAAGCTGAAGAACTTGCGAGTCCGATGTTCAAGGCCAGGAAGCACCCAGCATGGGAGAAAGATGAAGATCAGAAGACTCAGCAAGTCAAGACCCTCCACGTTCTTCTGCCTCTTTATTCTAGCTAAGCTGGCAGCTGATGAGATAGTGCCCACCCAGATTGAGGGTGGGTCTGCCTCTCCAGTCCACTGAGTCAAATGTTAATCTCCTTTGGCAACACCCTCACAGACACACCCAGGAACAATACTTTGCATTCATCAATCCAATCAAGTTGACACTCAGTATTAATCAGCACACATACCTATGATGAAGTTTAATTTAGGCCAGGAGCGGTGGCTCACGCCTGTAATCCCAGCACTTTGGGAGGCTGAGGAGGGCAGATCACAAGGTCAAGAGATTGAGACCATCTTGGCCAACATGGTAAACCCTGTCTCTACTAAAAATACAAAAATTAGCTTAGTGTGGTGGTGTGTGCCTGTAGTCCCAGCTACTCAGGAGACTGAGGCAGGAGAATTGCTTCAATTCAGGAGGCAGAGGTTGCAGTGAGCGGAGATTACATCACCGCACTCCAGCCTAGTGACAGAGCAAGACTCTATCTCAACAACAACAACAACAAAAAAAAGTGTGGTGGCACACACCTGTAATCCTAGCTACTTGGGAGGCTAAGATGGGAGGATTGCTTGAACCCAGGAGGCAGAGGTTGTAGTGAGCCAAGATCGTGACACTGCACTCCAGCCTGGGTGACAGAGTGAGATTCCATCTCAAAAAAAAAGTTTAATTTATAAATTAGTTACAGTAGAGATTAACAATAATGAATGAGAAATAAAATGAAATCTGAAGCCCTCCAGCTGACTGGACAGACCCCCCTCTTGGCCAAGGGGACCCCAGAATAACCTTGAAAACCTTCTTCCCCTCTAACTGCCAATAGGCTTTCTTCCCTAAGAGCTAAACAGAAAGCCCTTTCAAAAGACTCTACCACTGGTATCACAACCTGATGCTGCCCCTCCCTTTTACAGTTTTGGCACAAGTGACCAGCAGTTCTTCCCGATAAAAGACCACCAACAATGGAGTAGCTGTGGCCAGTGTATGGAAGATATGCAGTCAGGGTTTTCATGTCCCCTGCTTCATCTTTTGATGTCAGAGGGCCGAAAAGTCCTACCCTGGATCACGTGAACATTGCCAATTTTCGAACATGGGTCACATGGAGGCATGAAGTGCAATTGCGCATGTGCACATTTCTCTTTGCATAAATATTCATGACTCCTCCTATAGCTTATTAAATCTGTATATTTGACGACCCCACTCTGCAGATTCCTGCTCCTTTTTTCCCCCTCCCTTGAAGTGTCTGTTTCTGGCTTCTGGCATGAGGTTGCGCTTCCCAGCCTGTTGGAATGGCAACCCTGCAGACTACAACCCTTTATGAAAATTAAAGCACTTCTTTCCAACTTTATGAACCTCATCATCCTTAAGTTGACACTAACAATAAAGTACAGCAGTTATAACAATATGGTCTAAGTTATATTGTGGTTTCTCTCTAAAAATATCTTAATATTTTTGGACTGTGGTTGACTGTGGGTAACAAACCACAGAAAGTGAAACTGCAGATATGGAGAGGGAGCAGGAACTACTATATAATCACTGGCTGTTGTCAGTTATATTTATTGCTAATAATGTTAGTATTGTTATCACCACAATTTCTCCCCAAACATCCATGGCTTCCAGTATCAACCCAAGGTGGAATGTGGGTCTGGATGACTTCTCCATGCAGTGCCTAAACTTCATTCTCACACTCTTATGACTGCATTTTCTCACCTGCATTTTTCTGGACAGAGCTTAGAGAGGTGTTTTGAGACTGATAGACTCACATCTCTTCTCCTCTATTTTGAGTAATGACAGTCTGCTGTCTAGGTGGGAGTGCAGCTGAAGTACACTGCTGATTTTCACAGTCACAGGGGTAGCCTGACTGGTGGGCTGCTCGGTAATGGAAGTGAATGAATATCTTAGCAAGAAAGGGCACTGAAAAACCAGCCCAATTGTTGACAATAACTTTTATGTAATTTTCCACTTCCCCCTTATATCTTGGCCACTAACTTTTTTGACTCAATTTTTGCAGAATTCTAGATGGCAGGAAGCTTTTATGAACCGAGGTCCAAATTTTAATTTGCAAGGAAACTGAAGCAGATGAATTTTCTCATTGTAAAACAAAATGAATGCCTTGATAATATATTTGTTTTTCATAGTAGGCCTTTGTCATTAAGATTGATGCCTGAGGATATAGTTGGATCTCATGTGGAGCAGTAAGTTATTACTCATTGCATACCAGATTCTAGCATACTTGCATTAGTTCATGGAATATGATTTTACATTTAGTATTGCAGTTCCAGTGCCATTATCAGATTGCATTTTCTTACAGAATTACAAACAAAAGTGTCATACTACTAACATTTAACAAAATTTTAATAAGGTTGTGTTTGATGCTATTATTCAGATAACGTGTTCTTTGAATATATTTGAAATTGCTTTCCTTTGAATATATTTGCATTAAAGAGGAAATCAATTTGATTTGGTTCTTTGAAGAGTTTATCCACTTTCTGGGTAGCTTTAAAAAGACAGGGAAATTCAGCTTCTTCTTTGCAAGTCAATAAATAGAAAAAAAGCACATTTGCTAAGATCTGTAGAAGTAGTGGCAGCAGATTGCTGATAGTTTCAGTTAATGAAATGGCTCACTTTGGCTGCTTGAGTTGCACAATTAAAATAGAGACTGCACACATCACAGATTATGAGGGATGGTACCCCAGTGTTCTCTTTTCTTTAAAGCTAATATATTACGAATTAAGAAATTTAAGAGATCCACATTATTGCAATTTTTGATCAGTGATGCCCAAAATTAAATGGTAATCTCTTGAGAGTGCACGTTTCTGTTTGCAGCATTCCTCTTACCCATTTTCTGCTAACATTGTGGTTGTGAGCCCAAAACAGTGGTATTTTCCAAAAGATAAACTCACTTGATAGAGCCACATTTACTTAATATTGACACGTTTTGTGTTGTTTTCTCGTAGTGGTCTAGCTAGAGTTTAATGCAGAAAATATAAATACGGAAATAGTGAAACCAAAGTCCTGCTTGCGAGGAAAGCCTGCCGCAGACTTTGGTTTTTAACAGACTCCCCGGGGCATTAAGTAACTGGGGGTAATGGGTTGGAGGGTATGAAATTGGGCGGAGGGACGAAAACTAAGAACCCTTGGGGCTTTTTATGTCTTCCCACATTTTGTGTAGAAATAAATGGTTTTACTTTACTTCCACGGCCGTGCTTTCCTCTTCACCTTTTTTTTCCCTCACACATTGATCTTTGAGATCTTTACAAATGCTCCCGATTTAAATACGCATCATACTGTCTGTAAAACTTGCCTGAGCCTGTGTGGTCCTGAATTTAGCCACACACTTGTTTAGAGGTTTTGGTTCTCGTTCTCCGCTTGCATGGTTTGGTAAGAACATTTCACAGTACTAAAAATTATCGCCCGCACCAGCAAGGCAGCACAGAAAACGCTGTTTTTGTACCCGCTGCAACCGCGCAGGCGCACCATCCAGCCGCCGCGATGCAAGGCGCAGGCTTAGTGACGCAGCGCGCAGTCTCCGCCGACGCCGCGCGCCCCTCCTGTGGCCCCGCCCAGGGCCGGGCGTCCGCCGGTTGCGTCGACCCACAATTCCCGCCGCGGCTGCTTGCAGGCCGGAGTGTTTGGTGGAGTCTGCGCCGGCGCCAGTCGCCGGTAACATGTTGCAAAAACCGAGGAACCGGGGCCGCTCTAGCGGCCATGCCGAGAGGGTCAGAGACTCGAGCCAAGGTGGAGACCCCGGGGCCTCGGGGGCCGGCGGAGACGCCCGGGTCCCCAGAGACTGCGTTGCGGATGAGGCCCCTAGTACGTCCCGCGGGCCGGGCGGCTCGCAGGGGGCGCGGGGCTCCTCACCTCAGGGCGCCCGCCGGTCACTGGTCGCCCCCGCTGTGGGGCCCAGGACCCAGAAGCAGCTGGAGCTGAAAGTGTCCGAGCTGGTGCAGTTCTTGCTGATTAAGGACCAGAAGAAGATTCCGATCAAGCGGGCCGACATACTGAAGCACGTCGTCGGGGACTACAAGGACATCTTCCCCGACCTCCTCAAACTGGCCTCCGAGCGCCTCCAGTACGTCTTCGGGTACAAGCTGGTGGAACTTGAACCCAAGAGCAACACTTACATACTCATCAACACCCTGGAACCCGTGGAGGAGGATGCCGAGGTGAGGGGCGACCAAGGCACGCCCACCTCGGGCCTCCTGATGATCGTCCTAGGGCTCATCTTTATGAAGGGCAACACCATCAAGGAGACTGAAGTATGGGACTTTCTGCGGCGGTTAGGGGTCTACCCTACCAAGAAGCATTCAGTTTTCGGAGATCCAAAGAAACTCATCACTGAGGACTTTGTGCGACAGCGTTACCTGGAGTACCGGAGGATACCCCACACCGACCCTGTGGACTATGAATTCCAGTGGGGCCCACGAACCAACCTGGAAACCAGCAAGATGAAAGTTCTTAAGTTTGTGGCCAAAGTCCATAATCAAGACCCTAAGGACTGGCCAGCGCAGTACTGTGAGGCTTTGGCGGATGAGAACAGGGCCAGACAGCCGAGTGGCCCAGCCCCATCCTCTTGAAATCTGAGGTGGATTCAGAGGGACTCCCGGGACAAGAGTCTGAGACCCAAAGGCACATTGTAGAGGGATGGAGGAAGGGAGAACCCAGGGAGCATATTTGTGTAACGCTTCAATGTGTGTAGCTTTAGGATATGTTTGCAAAGTTTTGTTCTTTAACGTTGTGTTATTTGGTTCCAGATTTTCATTTATAAACAAAGGAGCATTTGTTTTGATTTTACTGTTTTTGGTATGAAAAATTTTGCTAGCTTAGTAAAACGAGTTGGAAAACTTTACTGTGATCTGGAACAGATATGCAAGAAGAAACACAGTGAGTTGCTTTGCTGTCAAGAAAATAAAAGCAAGGTAGCTATTATTGGGTCTCATAACTACCCCAGTTTGTAAGGAAAAATAAAAGTTTTTATAAAATTAAAAATAAAAACAATTGCCCATATCCTTATTACCTTAACCTATTTTTTTTTATATTTCCTACATATATAAGTATTATTCATGGTTCCAAGCAATAAACATAATGTGTTTTCTCCAGATAGCAATTGTTTATATTCATAATTATTCAGCTTGGTTTCTAAACATGTAGTTCCACTTAGTTTTATTCTTCTTGCTACTCTATTAATAAATGCTGTATTTTTGAAGTACTTAAGCATTGTGTGATTTTAAAATCATGGTTCAGGAGAGAATTTCATGACTGTAAGTCAGCATCTTAAAGTTTTTCTATATATTAAGGTAATATTGTTTTGTAGAAGTTTCACTTTTGTGTGTGTGTACAGGATCATGAGGTAAAATATATTTCTCACTGTGGGTCTCAAAAAGGCTAATAAAACAATAGCATAACCATTAACCGTGCCTGCTTGGGAATTGGACTGCCTGGGTTCAGATCCTGACTCCACCATAACTAGTATATGAATTTACGTAGGTTCCTTAGTGTATGCAGATGTTTACTGACCTGTAAAGTGGGTTTAGTCCCTGATGTGGAGGACTTTACTTGTTAGTTTATTCTTTGATTTTTTAATTTGTTTTTTTTCCTCCTTGGTCTGGAGCTGCTACTTTAATTATCTTTTTCTAAATCATTCCTATGAGAACAATTACTGGTTCAAAAGCTGTATTCCTCTAGTCTGACTCTATTGTATGTATAGTTTTATGGGGAAATATAATGTGTATGATGGGTATAACCCACATAGAACAGTGGGAGCAGGAGGGTTAGGCATAAGATCTGCCCCTTAGGGTATAGGGAATAGGTATAGGGAAAAGGATATGGGTCTCGAAGCTGTCTGGCAAACTGAACTTGAAATACAGCTCATGCTAACTTGTCAGCATGGTGATTGTGGGGATAGGTTTTAAGCTCTCTGAATCTCAATTTTTTTTTCTGTAAAATGAGAAAAATAATAGCTATCTAATAGTGTGTTTTATGAACTAAATGAACTGAAAGGGTTCATAGTCTCGTATTCCTCCACTACATATAGCAGATGCTGTTTTATGCAGAGATTCAGCATCTCTGCATAAAATGAACCCATTTATTCCATGGGTAAATAATTGTTTTAGGGGGAAGTGCTGCAAATTAATCTGGAAATAAGGCAAATATTTTTCACTAGAGAATAAAAATGAACTTCATCAACACCGAACTGAATGTCATTTAAAAGGGTCTACAGTGAGTATGGAGGAATGTGATAGGTTACTGGGTTTTATTTCATTCTGTTGAATTGGGATTTGCATTTGTTTCATCAGTGGAATATATTTGGTCCTTGTAGGCATTTCTTCTTGATCTGCATTTTATTTCAGTATATAAATTAATTCCTATCTCCTAGTCCCCTTACCTCCCTGATAGCTTTCTCATCTTTGTGCCCTCTTGATACTCACATTCTCACCTGTATAATGAAAAGTATTACCCAACAGCCATCACCAGTTACAACTGAGGCAAAATCGCCCTGCTTTTCCCAGAGGTGTTCACAATTCACCATTGATTACCTTGTTTCAAATTGTAAAAGAGGAAGCTTCAGAAGCCATATCAAGCTCTTAGGTCTTTTCCTTCTCACTCTCCCCAGAAGTAACAAAAGTCTGTGAATTTCAGGCTGTTGTGTGACTTTATAATTTTACTACACATGTATATATACATAACCAATATAGAGTTTTGTGGGCTTTCATGATTTGGATAAGCAGTATTAGCTGTGTCCTCATGCAACTTGCTGTTCTCACGCACCATTACGTATTTGAGATTCAACCATGTGGATATATGTAGGCTTGATTCACCCATTTGAATTGTTCTTTTATGGGGGAAAAATAACTTTATCCATTCATTAATGGCTAGACAGTTTAAGTCTTTCCAGTTCTTTGAGATTTGCAGGCATTGGACAGTGCCTCTTTAGGCACATGTGTGCGTTTCTCCAGCCAGAATCAAATGGAGCAGTCAGGGACTATTGCCAAGCTGCTCTTGAGCTTGTGTCAAGTTACACTCCCACCAACGTTTTTTTTTGTTTGTTTGTTTTTTTTTTTTTTTTTTTTTGAGAGGGAGTCTCACTCAGTCGCCCAGTCTTGGCTCGCTGCAGCCTCCGCCTCCTGGGTCCCAGTTCAAGCAATTCTCCTACCTCAGCCTTCCAAGTAGCTGAGATTACAGGCATGAGCCACCATGCCCAGCTAATTTTTGTATTTTTTAGTAGAGATGGGTTTCACTGTGTTGCCCAGTCTGGTCTTGAACTCCTGACCTTGTGATCCGCCCACCTCAGCCTCCCAAAGTGCTGGGATTACAGGCGTGAGCCACGCGCCCAGCTTCCCACCAACAAATTTTATACAGTTTTGTTTTGTTTTGTTTTTGTTTGCCAGTCCTTCCACCTTCACCCCTCGTGAACACTTGGCCTTTTCAGTATCTTCTCAGCCATTCTGGTGCAGTGTGAAGTGATAATTTATTATGGTATTAACTTGTACCTCTTGCTTATTAGTGATGTTAAGTGTCTGCCTGTCTTTTGCCCTCACTCTTTTTTGACTGTCAGGTTTTATGTCTTAGACCTATTTCTGTTAATTTGTAAGACGTCTCTATATGGTCTACATGTCCTTCATTGTCTGCTAGATCTATCTAGTGCAAATGGCTTCTCCCACGTTTTCACTTCTTTTGGTCATACAGGTCATTTGACTTTAATGTGTAACAATCATCAGTGTTTATAAGAGCTATATTCGTGTATAGTGCTTTAAAAAATCCCCCAATCCTAATATTGTAAAGATGTTTTCTACATTTTTTTCCTAAGTGTTTAAAGTTTTGATCTTCACATTTTATACTTTTAATCTTCTTTTGTGTATGACATGAGGTATGGAAATAATGTTTGTATGTTTCCTATATGGATAGCCTAGCACCAATTTTTCATCATTCATACTTTCCACACAGATTTTTGACACAGTCACTATTCTATAGCAATGTCTCATATATAGATAAATTTACGACTAGGATTGAATTGGTTTGTTTGCTATTCATTTGCAAATATCATGCTCATAATTCTTTAGCATCGTATGTCTGTCTTTTTCAATTCTTAATGCCTTTTATTTTGGTCTTCTTTGTATTGGCTGGAAATGCAATATATTATTGAAAAGAAGCCGTTATAGCAGGCTCTAAGGATATTCCTGATTCCTTATTCTTGATTTTAAAAGAAATAATTAAGTTTTGCCGTGAATTGTGATGTTTGCTTTTAGTTTTTTCCCCCACAAATAGCATTTTATTGGGTGATTTAATTACCCCTTCTAGTCCTAGCTTGCTTAGAGATGTTTAGAAAAACTATGAATGACTTTGGATTTATCATATGCTCTTTATTCACCTGCTAATATGATTAAAATTTCTTATTTGCTCTATAAATTTGTTTTTTGGGGTGTATAATTTGGTGTAATAACATAAATTTTCTGATATCTAAAGGTTCTTGCATTTTGGAGACAAGAACTTCTTGCTGATAAAATTTTAAAATACATAGAGCTCAAAATCTTTTGCATCTTTTGATACAAGGGGGGTTAGCCTTTTGATTTTCCTATATTAGTATTTTTAAGGTTATGCTAATTTATTTAGAGATAATCTCAAAATTACACCACCACGCCCGTCTAATATTTTGTATTTTTAGTAGACATAGGGTTTCACTGTGTTAGCCTGGATGGTCTCGATCTCCTGACCTGTGATCTGCCTGCCTCAGCCTCCCAAAGTGCTGGGATTACAGGCGTGAGCCACCACACCTGGCAGGGAGTTCAATCTTTAACTCTCCCTGCCCTAGGCCTGGAATTAATCCTTTCCCTAAAGAGCTCTGGTTTCTTTTAGTGGAGAATGGAATTTAGAAACAAGGTAGCTAGGTTTGTTCATGCCTACTGGAAATATCATTGCTCCCAGACCTCTAGGTGATGAAGTTATAGGGTATCTACCTGTCAATCATCTACAGCACTGAAGACTATGAGATGACATTACACTGCCATTTGCAATACAACACCACCATGTATATTCTGATTTGAGGAACTCAGCACCTATCATCTTTACCATATTTACTTATTTGATTAATTCCCCTTGTAAATAACCAACCCACTGCCCTAGCTGCCACACTATCCCACATGGGTGCCCTTAGCTTCCCACCTGGGCTCCAGTGTCCCACATAACTGCCTGTCTGTGCAGTCACCCTCTACACAGTGCTAGAGCTCTAACCCCACTCGGGTGCCTTTGGCCTCTCCCAGGACACGTACCTTGTTCTGTCCCACTTAACAGCTATTGCACTGAATTGTTCAGGAAATAGAAAGCCTTCTGGTCTTATAAACGCATTGGGAAACTGGCTTTTTGCTCTATTATCCAAAGATTAGATGTTCTTGAAAGTCTATCATGTGGTCAGGAGATAGAGACCATCCTGGCCAACATGGTAAATCCGCTATCTACTAAAAAAAAAATGCAAAAATTAGCTGGATGTGTTGGCACATGCCAGTAATCCCAGCTACTCAAGAGGCTGAGGCAGGAGAATCCCTTGAACCAAGGAGTTGGAGGTTGCAGTGAGCCAAGATCGTGCCACTGCACTCCAGCCTGGCGACAAAGTAAAATTAATATGGTTACATTCAAACCTTATAGTTTTGTTTTGGATTTTTTTGTTATGTATGACTATATTTATTTTAAATTTTAGATTCAGGAGGTACATGTGCAGGTTTGTTTCATGGATATGTTGGGTGACACTATTAGAAGTTTAGGCTTCTAATAATACCGTTACCCAGTTAGTGAGCAAATCGGTAAGATGTTACAAGCAGTTTAAAGGCTAATTCAAACACTGCACACATATAGGCAATCAGGAATACTGAAATAAATTTACAAATAAATGTAAAAGTGGTCAATATCAGTGGGGCAACAATCAGTTACATTCTGCCGGACAAAATTCCTTTATATTTGTATCATCAAGAATCATTTGTACTGCTATCAGTTTTATATACTATCAGTTGATAAACTGTTTTATCAGTTTTATGCAGAGTTTTGAAATAGGATAAAGACTGTGAAAGGCAGAAATAATCCTGAGGTCTACATTAGACAGGATATCCAGTAAATTTTTTATTTCTCTTTAACAAGTTTTAATGCCAGTCTCCCTGCCTCTTGATCACATTAATCTTAAAAGTTATTCTCCATCACAAAAAAGGTCTTTCTTCATTAGATTTGGCTTAATTACTTACACAGGTACAGAAAGAGTGCTAATTAATCATACAGGCTTCCTTGAGTTTATTTTGCAAAGTTTAAAATTATTTTAAAACCTGGAAAATGAACAGAAAGAATCAAGTGTATATCCTACTTTTCCTATATGAACGATACCTCAGGGTAACAAAACAGTTGATGAAGAAAAGTCTCTGTCTCTATATGTTTTCTTATTCATAAAGAAAAAACGACAGAGTGAGACTAGCACTGTTTGGAAATCCTAATAAATTAATGAGTCTAAGTCATCATTAAAAATGGCCACCAACATCACAAAAAGAGAAATATTTGCCTTTTATTGATCTGAATTTGGTCAAACCTCTGTATTTAATCACCAAATTACAAGAAATACAGAGGCTAGAGAAATGTTAAATGATAGGGCTACAATCAGAAAGTTTAGGCTGTAGGAAACTCTATAGGACAAATGAGCTGGTTTCTTCAATAAATTTCGTGGAGGAAAACATGGATGGGAAACACACAGACTATCTAAGATTCCTAACAGCCAGTTGTACCACATGGACCCTCTTTGTGTCCTGTGTGGCCTGATTCAAAGTGGGAAAAAATTGAGACAGTTGGGGAAATGTGAACTCAATATCTGATGATATTAATGAATTTTGATTTATTATAGGTGTGATGACTATTTTGGCTGTGTTTTCAGAAAGCTTCTCAATTCCTTTAGAAATATTTAAGGGTAAAATTATATGATGTCTGGTATTAGCTGCAAAATAATCTGGGTGTTAGGGGCTATAAATGAAATACAATTGGTCCTAAGTGGATTGATTACTGACATTGGATGATGGGCATATTATACTGTTTTCTTTGGTTTGGCATGTGTATGAAATTTTCTGTAATAAAAATTAAAACAAACCTAGAGGCCTTCTAATAAATAGACTTCTTTCACTTAATTTCCTTTAATAATGTATAACTTGTTACTGTTAAGGGTGTATAATGCACAGTCTTTCAAGTTTAACTTCTTAAATATTTTATCATAATAGGTTTCAAACAAAATATAGTAGCTTGCCATGGCTTCCTACAGATCTTACTTTATCTATTTCAGATCATGTTAATATGGAAGTTTGAGAAATAACTTACCACTTTGCTTTAAAACACATAGATGTTATTCATGTAATTATGTGATCAACTGTTGTGTAATAAATGAAAGCTGTAAACTCATTGTAAAGCTGAGTCATTTTTCCTTTGAGCCTCTCCAAGTGAATAATCAATTTTTTGTTTGGTTTATTTCCAGATAACCTTTTTCATGCTGCTTTCTGCAGTGTGTGTAATGCTGAATTTGGCTGGTTCAATTCTCTCTTGTCAGAATGCTCAGCTAGTCAATTCTCTAGAAGGCTGCCAGTTGGTAAGTAATGAAATGCAGACCCTTTCATAAAGGTCATAGGATTTGACTTTGCATGAGAGAAATTTTAAAAATAAGTTTATTGTATTCTTAGGTTCTCATGTACACTTTCAGTTCATTCAAATGTTTTCTAGTTGTTTAAGGTATTTAGGTTAAGCTGACTTATTTCTAGAAATTAGCTAACAATTTGCTTACTAATTTATAGGTAGAACAATTAAAACTCGTTCTACTTGTAAATCAACTACTAATAGTATATTTTTAAGGATCACAATGTAGTGCTATTTTGGAATAAATATCCTTAGTGACAATTATATTTTAGCATTTGTTTCATTGATTCTTATTTGTGTTGAATTTTTAAAAATCAATTTGCAAGTCAGTTTTAAGTGCTAAGGTACATATTATGCTGGATGACCAATATATCAAAACAATACAGTTCTCATTTTTCAATTAAAAATAATATTCTTTCAAATGTAGGAAAATTATAGACAGTGCACTGTATACAAATGCAGAACAGCAGTATTCAATCTTGGCTTCCTGGGCCACAGTAGAAGAATTACCTTGGGCCACACGTAAAATACACTAATACTAAGTGCTGAGCTAAAAAAAAAAAAGAAAAAAGTTCTAAAAAAGCATTTCATAATGTTTTAAGAAAATTTATGAATTTTTTTGGGCCGCATTCAAAACCATCCTAGGCTTCATGTAGCCTGGTGGGTTGGATGAGCTTGTTGTAGAAGATCAACCAGTTGTTTGTTGGATAGAGCTATCATTTCAAGGTAACTTAGCTCATGGTACTGTAGTATGTATATCTGGCTGTGAGAGCAATTGCAGTGTGTATGGTTGCATTCCGTTATGAATATACTTAAACTCCTGATCGGACCGTGCCTCCTGAGTATGGGGATGTGGGCCTTTGTTTCTTTGTCCTGCAAGCAATGGCAGGCTACCTCTCAGAGTCATGTCCCTCCACAGTTGCCCTCTACCTGCTCTATCTGTGGCTATGATTCTGGGAAGTGATTGCTGAATTGCCAGAAGCCTTTCTGCTGTGGGACCATGCCTGCTTGACTTGGGACCACGTTCACAGAGGCAGCCACGGGGAATCCTGCTGCTCTCTGCATCCTTATCTGCAAAGGCCAGCAGGATCAGTGTCGGTTGGCACAGTTTCAAGGCTGAAGCACCCACTGAGTTACAAACATGAATTGTTAGTGCTTCATCTTGTTATTGTCTATTGAATGTGGCCTAGAGAACATTGATCAGATTTCATCCCCATATGCTGTGGACAGAAGTATTCTCGGTATGGTGTAGACCTCCTTATGCTTGAGAATTGGCACAACCTGGATCCCCATCTCCGTCAGAAAGGGTGAGTCCTCATCTTGTATACATAATTTGGCCAGCCTCTTTATTCCTAAATACTAGGTGCTGTAAGTGTAGCAAAATCTGGTGACCTTCAAGGAATTCGCCACTTTTTTTCTTAGACCCTCATTTTCCAATGCAGGGCCCTGTGTGGGGGATACAGAGTGATTGGGTGAAGGGAGACCACAGTTCCTAGAGGTCCACACCAAAAAGAAAGCCCACACAGTGCCAGGCTTGAAGGAATGACCCCTCCTGGTCTTAATCTCAGACCTTGTTTTCCCACATCACAGATTGCTGGGAAGGATAGGAAAGGGAGATTTGATCTCCTCTATTTTTTACTGCCTTCTATACCTCCACAGATACATAAAAAGAACATCATATACCACAGATGTACACAGATGTGTACTCTCACATGCATCTGTTTGGTTGATGGTAGCCTGTGGTAAGGTAAATCATCAATATTTACCTTACTTTAGAGCCTGATCCTAGGTATTTGTCTGCCCTGGCTCATACAAGGCCAGAGATCTCAGAGCTACAAACCAGTGTGTTCACTTGCTTGATGCTTGCAGGACACACAGTACTGGATTTGGAGTCAGCAATCCAGGATCAGTGCCATGGCTTTACCTTACTTTAGAGCCTGATCCTAGGTATTTGTCTGCCCTGGCTCATACAAGGCCAGAGATCTCAGAGCTACAAACCAGTGTGTTCACTTGCTTGATGCTTGCAGGACACACAGTACTGGATTTGGAGTCAGCAATCCAGGATCAGTGCCATGGCTTTACCACCTCCTGATTATGTGACTTAGCACAAATCATCCTCTCTCTCTTCTTTGCTTCCCTTTCCCGTTGATATGGTTTGGATCTGTGTCCCTGCCCAAATCTTATGTTCAGCTGTAATCCACAGGTGTTGGAGGTGGAGACTGCTGGGAGGTGATTGGATCACGGGGGCAAATTCTCAGGAGTGGTTAGTACCATCCTCTCAGTGCTGTTCTCATGGTAGTGAGGGCGTGAGTTCTCAGGAGAACTGGTTGTTTAAAAGAGTGTGGCACTTCCTTTCCTTGCTATCTCTCTTGCTCCCGCTATGGCCACGTGACTTTCTGGCTCCCTCTTCACCTTCCATCATGATTGCAAGTTTCCTGAAACCTCCCGAGAAGTTGAGCAGATGCTGGCATCATGCTTCCTGTACAACCTGTGGAACCATGAGCCAATTAAATGTCTTTATAAATTACCCAGTCTCAGATATTTTATTCTAGCAATGTGAGAACAGACTAACACAGCTGTGGAGTATGGACATGACCTACCCTGAGTTCTTCACAGAATATTAAATGAGACGAAAGCTATACAACACATAAAAAGTATACTCCTTTCTAATTATAAAATTATACATTTACTATAGAAATTCAAAACACAAAGCACTTGATAATCCTACCACCCAGATGATTATGTCCTTCCAGTCTTTTCTGTACATAGTGTGTGTGTACATGAATGTATGTGTGTGCGTGTACGTGTACATGTATATTTAATGTATTTAAAATGTGCTATTCTCTTCATGCTGCCTGTGATTTATTTTTTTACTAATCACATTGTTCCATGTTTTATTTATTTATTTTTTTGAAACAGAATCTTGCTCTGTTGCCCAGACTGGAGTGCAGTGGCACAATCTCAGCTTACTGCAACCTCTGCCTCCCAAGTTCAAGCAATTCTTTTGCCTCAGCCTCCCAAGTAGCTGGGCCTACAGGTGCATGCCACCATGCTCAGCTAACTTCTGCATTTTTAGTAGAGATGGGGTTTCACTATGTTGGCCAGGCTGGTCTCAAACTCCTGACCTCAGGTGATCTGCCCGCCTTGGCCTCCCAAATTGCTGGGATTACAGGCGTGAGTCACTGTGCCCAGCATGTTTTAAAATATTATACAACTTTATTGGTAGTGACTACTCTATAGTATGAATATAACATTGTTTATTTAACCAAATCTTTGCTTTTTGCAATTAGGAAGATGGCCATCATTCTTATGCAAATTAATTCTTTTTACAGCTCCTAAAAGTAGACATACATGATAAAAATAAATGTATCTTTAGAGTATTTGATACATATTGACATACTGCCTTTTAGGAAAGTCTATCCATTTATACTCCCAATATATGAGAATGCTCTTCTTCCTACACCTTTGCCAGCACTGAAAGTTGTTATTCTTTTTAATCCATGCTAATTTGAAAGATATAAGATGACTTTATTGTTTAATTTGAATTTCTTTGAATACTGGTAAGATTAAACTTTTTATTCATTTGTAATTGCATATGCATAAGCTTATATATATTTATACGTATATATGTAATTATGTCACAAAATTTATGTTTATGCACCATCTATCTATCTATTTGTCTATCTATCTATAGAGAGAGAGAAATTGAGAGAGAGAGAGATGGAGTCTTGCTCTGTTGCCAGGCTGGAGTGCAGTGGTGAGATCTTGGCTCACTGCAACCTCCACCTCCTGGGTTCAAGCAATTCTCCTGCTCAGCCTCCTGAGTGCTGGGACTACAGGCACGTGCCACCAGGCTTAGCTAATTTTTGTACTTTTAGTAGAGACAGGGTTTCACCATGTTGGCCAGGATGGTCTCCATCTCCTGACCTCGTGATCCACCTGTCTTGGCCTCCTGAAGTGCTGGGATTACAGGCATGAGCCACCATGTCCAGCCCACCATTTATATTTTCTCTTCTTCTGTGTTTTGTCTGTATGTATTCTGTACCCAGTTTTAGATTTAAATATTTATCTTAATGATTTATAAGTGTTCTTTATGTATTATGGTTTTGAATCCTTTGGCTTATATTGGGCAAATATATTCCCCGCATTGTTGTCTTTTAAGTTTTGTCAAAAAAATAGAAAACTGTTTAATTTTTATATATTCAAATTTACCAGTGTTTCTCTTTGTAATCTTACCTTAGCATCATGCTTAAAAAGATTTTCTCCTTTCTAAGATTATGCAACCTCAATAACTTCTTGGTTATGGTAACTACCAATGTTACCATTGCATGCACACATGTGCACATAGATAGTAATGCCCGTTTGTCTATTTCTGGACTTTTAATTCATATTCATTCAACATTCATATGTCTGTTTATTAATATTCCAGAACAATACCACTTAAATCACATTGAGTTTATAATCTGCTTTTATAAGTGGTAGGACAGGTTCTGTCCCCAACCCCATCCCAGACTTTTAATCTGTTTCTTTAAAATGTTCTTGCCTGGTTTTAAATGTTTAATCTTCTAGGTACACATTGAATTTCTTTTGTCAAGACTTAGAAGGAATGGATTTGAGATTTCAGTTGGCATCGTATTAAATTTGTAGATTACTTTGAGGGAGAATTAAAACATCTAAACAATACCACGTCTTTCCATTCCAAAATGTATAGTGTATGCTTTGGTTTATCCAAATTCCTTTCAACCTCTTCACTCCAGTTTTTGTTTTCTTTAGAATACCTAGTACATTTCCATATGTTTGTGTGGTGATTGTGTTTTTTCCTCTGCACAATTTGATTAGCTATTGTTCTCTGCATAAAAAGGATATCTAAACTAAAATAAATCTTTTTTTTTTTGAGATGGAGTCTCGCTCTGTCTCTAGGCTGGAGTGCAGTGGTGTGATCTCGGCTCACTCCAGCCTCCGCCTCCTGGGTTCAAGTGATTCTCCTGCCTCAGCCTCCTGAGTAACTGGGATTACAGGTACCCGCCGCCACACCTGGCTAATTTTTGTATTTTTAGTAGAGATGGGGTGTCACCATGCTGGTCAGGATGGTCTCAATCTCTTGACCTTGTGATCCACCCACCTCGGCCTCCCAAAGTGCTGGGATTACAGGCATGAGCCACCACGCCCAGCCTAAAGTGAATCTTTTATTCTGGGCTCCTAGCAACTCCCTTTTCTGCTAACAGGGTTTTTTTTTGTTTTTGTTTTTGTTTTTTGGTGGCTTTCCAATCATCATCTGAGTATATTTTTGTGTATGGATTTTTTTTTAACACACATGAGCTACTCACATGGATTTTGTTAGTCGACCACGTAGCCTGGTAACATTTTCACATTAGCACTTACTTGGAAGTCTTCTTTGCTGTTAAACAGAGAGCAGCGGATAATTCCATTGGATGGATGTGTGATAATTCATATAACCATCTCTTAATGAAGGGTAAGATAGAGATGTTTTCAGTCTTTTGCTAAAATGAACATGGCAAGTAATTTTTTTTTTTTTTGGAGACGGTATTTTGCTCTTGTTGCCCAGGCTGGAATGCAGTGGCATGATCTTGGCTCACTGCAACCTCCGCCTCCCAGGTTCAAGCAATTCTCCTGCCTCAGCCTCCCGAGTTGCTGAGATTACAGGGGCCCACAGCATGCATGGCTAATTTTTTGTATTTTTAGTAGACATGGGATTTCACCACGTTGGCCAGGCTGGTCTTGAACTCCTGACCTCAGGCAATCCACCTGCCTCAGCCTCCCAAAGTTCTGGGATTACAGGCGTGAGCCACTGTGCCTGGCCTTTTTTTTTTTTTTTTTTTTTCCTTTTTTTCTTTTTTTGTAACAGGGTCTGAC
>PVKP010033680.1:0-24835 GCA_004027715.1 Plecturocebus donacophilus | reverse complement strand
GCTGGGTGCCGGCAAAACAGCCGCGCCGGCCAAAAGAGTCGCGCCGGCGACCCGCGTGGCTTCTCCGCCAGGAATCTCCCGGTCTGTGGGCAACAAAATCTCGTCGGAAAGTGCGGCGTCCACTCGTTCTCTGCGCTTTCACTGGGAGCTACATTCCTGAGCTGTTGTTAGTCGGCCATCTTGGATCTCTCTCTCCTATGTTGCTTATTTTTAAGGTTAGGAGGCCTAAATTTCTCTAACAGCATTAGTTTTATACAAAGCTACCTCATCAGTTACAGAGCTGGAACACCAGAATGACAATTTCCTTACCATTTCTGTGCACTTGTCTACAGTCTAACTTATTCTGGTTATTGTCTTACTCTAGTTATTGCCTTGTGTTTGCCAACTTTAGGTATTTTGATCTGACTGTTGGCATTTATACTTTTTTTTTCCTTTGGGGATTTGGTTTATTATCTAGGTTCTTGTATTAGTCCATTTTCATGCTGCTGATAAAGACATACCTGAGACTGGGCAACTTACAAAAGAAAGAGGTTTAATGTACTTACAGTTCCACGTGGCTGTGGAGGCTCACAATAATGGAAGAAGGTGAAGGGCACATATCACATGGTAGCAGACAAGAAAAGAGAGAGAGCTTGTGCAGGGAGACTCCCATTTTTAAAACTATCATGTCTCATAAGACCCATTCACTATCATAAGAACAGCAAAGAAAAGACCCACCCCCATTATTCAATCACCTCCTACTGGGTTTCTCCTATGACACATGGGAATTGTGGGAGTTACAAATCAAGATGAGATTTGGGTGGGGACACAGCCAAACCATATCATTCTGCCCCTGGCCCTTCCTAAATTTCATGTCCTCACATTACACAACCAATCATGCCTTCTCAACAGTCCCCCAAAATCTTAACTCATTTCACCATTAACTCAAAAGTCCATAGTCCAATGTCTCCTCTGAAACAAGGCAAGTACCTTCCACCTATGAGCCTGTAAAATCAAAAGCAAGTTAGTTACTTCTGGGGGTACAGGAAATGGGTAAGGACTGCTAAAGGCACCATGCAAGTCCAAAATTCTGTGAGGCAGTCGATTCTTAAAGCTGCAAAATGATCTCCTTTGACTCCATGTCTCACATCCAGATCACATTGATGCAAGAAGTGGGTTTCCATTGTCTTGGGCAGCTCTGCCCCTGTGACTTTGCAGGGTATAGCACTTCTACCAGCTGCTTTCATGGGCTGGCATTGAGTGTCTGAGGCTTTTCCAGGTGCACAGTACAAGCTGTAGGTGGGTCTATTATTCTGGGGTCTGGAGGACAGTGGCCCTCTTTCACAGCTCCGCAAGGCAATGCCCCAGTGGGGACTCTGGGTGGGGCTCTGACCCCATGTTTCCCTTCGGCACTGCCCTAGCAGAGGTTCTACATGAGGGCCCTTCCCCTGGAGCAAACTTCTGCCTGGGCATCCAGGTATTTCCATACATCCTCTGAAGTCTAGACAGAAGTTCTCAAACCTCCATTCTTGACTTCTTTGCACCCACAGGGTCAACACCACATGGAGGTTTCCAGGGCTTGGGGCTTCCACCCTCTGAAGCAACAGCCTCAGGTGTACCTTGGCTCCTTTTAATCATGACTGGAGCAGCTGGATGCAGGACACCAAGTCCCTAGACTGTACACAGCAGAGGGACCCTGGCCCCAGCCCAGGAAACCGTTTTTTTCCTCCTAATCCTCCAGGCCTGTGGTGGGAGTGGCTGTTGCAAAGGTCTCTGACATGCCCTGGAGACATTTTACCCATTGTTATGGTGATTAACATTTGGCTCCTCATTAATAACGCAAATTTCTGTACAGGCTTGAATTTCTCCTCAGCAAATGAGATTTTCTTTTCTATCACATTGTCAGGCTGCAAATTTTCTGAACTTTTATACCGTTTCCCTTTCAAAACTCAATGCCTTTAATAGCATCCAAGTCACTTCTTGAATGTTTTGCTGCTAAGAAATTTCTTCCATCAGATACCCTAAATCATCTCTCTCAAGTTAAGCATTCCACAAATCTCTAGGGCAGGGGCAAAATGCCACCAGTTTCTTTGGTAAAACATGACAAGAGCCACCTTTGCTCTAGTTCCCAACAAGTTCCTCATCTCTATCTGAGATTATCTCAGTCTGGATTTCATTGTCCATGTCATTATCAGCATTTGGGCCAAAGCGATTCAACAAGTCTCCAGGAAGTTATGAACTTTTCCACATTTTCCTGTTTTCATCTGAGCCTTCCAAACTGCTCTAACCTCTGCTTGTTACCAGTTTCAATGTTGCTTCCAAATTTTTGGGTATCTACCACAATGCCCCACTCCCAGTCCAATTTACTGTACTAGTCCTTTTTCACGCTGTTGATAAAGACATACCAAGATTGGGCAATTTACAAAAGAATGAGGTTTAATAGACTTACAGTTCCATGTGGCTGAGGAGGCCTCACAATGTAGTAGCAGACAAGAAAAGAGAGAGATTGTGCAGGGAAACTTTTTTTTTCTTTTTTGAGATGGAGTCTGGCTCTGTCACCCAGGCTGGAGTGCAGTGGTGCAATCTCAGCTCACTGCAACCTCCACCTCTCAGGTTTAAGCTTGCCACCACGCCAAGCCAATTTTTGTATTTTTAGTAGAGACAGGGTTTCACCATGTTGATCAGGCTGGTCTTGAACTCCTGACCTCATGATCCACCCACCTTGGCCTCCCAAAGTGCTGGGATTACAGATGTGAGCCACTATGCCCAGCACAGAACTCCTCTTTTTAAAACCATCAGATCTCATGAGACTCGTTCAAAATCTTGAGAACAGCACAGGAAAAAGACCCTCCCCCATAATTCAATCACTTTCCATCAGGTCTCTCTTAGGACACTTGGGAATTGTGAGAGTTACAATTCAATATTAGATTTGGGTGGTGACACAGCCAAACCATATCAGTATTTTTCTTCTCTAAAAACTTTGTGAGCCCTAAAACTAGGCAGGCTTCCCAGGGGCCCTATGTGCATCTTTTGCCTCCAGTCAGGACTGTACTCAACCCAGCCAGGAAAAGAAAAACTTCCATTTTTTTCCCCTTAACTCTTTAAAAAAGACTATTATGTAACATTTCTTGACTGTATCTTCTCATGCCTCAGATTAAGAAAGTTTTTAATGATATCTAGCATGAAGCCCAACTATTGTTCTTAGTATAATTTCTGTCTTGCCTGGCTGTTGAGAAACCCATAATCAGCAGCTCATGATAACTTTTATCTTCTCCCCTGCTTCTCAGTTTTCATTAACGGTCCCCTAAGAAAGCTAAGGCTGCTGTATACAGCTACACAGACTGTGCACTGGTCAACTTCAGGAGATGCCAGTCATGTAACTTGCAATGTGAATGGGTACCCCCTGAAGTTGTGCAGCATAGTGGGACTCTTAGAGCCCTATGAGCCAGAAAGGCCAAAAGGGAGCTGATATAGTTTGTCTGTGTCAACACCCAAATCTCATCTTGAATTGTAGTTCTCATAATCCCTACCTATTGTGGGAAGGGACCCCTGGGGTCTTCCTTTCTTACTCTGAGGCACAAGAAGATATGGTCAAGAAATGTTACATAATAGTCTTTTTTCTAGAAGTTAGGGGAAAAAAATGGAAGTTTTTTCCTCCTTTTTCCCCAGCTTATTTTGGTCTTGACTGGAGGCAAGAGATGCACCTAGGGCCCCTGGGAGGCCTGGCTAGTTTTAGGGCTTACAAAGTTCTTAGAGGAGAAAAGCACATAGATAATAAGCCAAACTCACAAAAGGAAAAGCAAGTCTAAATGCCAATAGTCAGATCAAAATACCTAAGTGGGAGGTAACTGAATCATGATAACAGTATCATGATAGTAAGTTCTCATGAGATCTGATGGCTTTATAAAGGGCATTCCCCCTTTGCTTGGCATTTCTCCTTCCTGCTGCTTTGTGAAGGTGTCTTGCTTCCACTCCACCTTCTGCCAAGATTTTAAGTTTCCTGAGGCCTCCCTAGCCATGCTGAACTATGAGTCAATTAAACCACTTCCCTTTATAAATTACCTTTATAAATTACAGTCTCAGGTGGCTCTTTATACTGGTACGTAAATGGACTAATACAGGAGCCCAGCTGGTTTGTATAGCAAGTGAAGCCTCTGCATTTCTCTAATGCATGCCCACTATCCCGAGAGCAGATAGGGAGGAAGTGAGACAACCCTGACATCCCTCTTGTCCAGGAACAACAGTAGTAATGAATGTACCTAACTTTCCTTTTCCTCCTGCTTCCTCAATCTTCACTAGCAGTCCCCACACAAGACTAAGGAGGGCTCAAGAGAGGAAATATTTATTTCTTCTTTGATTTTAACTCTATTGAGCCTATACTGTTACATTTCTTAATCAAGGTAACTGCTGAACATCTTTAGAATTTCTCTGCATAAGACACGGCTGTTCGTGAAGGAGAAGAAATAATGTTTTCCTGACTGACATTATGGTTATGGATAAAACCAAAGTGTTCAATAATGTAACATTCTAGTTCTACCTATTAACATTTATTTTTTGGCAATCTCGCTCTGTCACCAGGCTAGAGTGTAGTGGCACAATCTTGGCTCATTGCAAACTCCACCCCCCGGGTTTAAGCCATTCTTGTGCTTCAGCCTCCCAAGTAGCTGTGATAACAGGTGTGAACCACCATGCCCAGCTAATTTTTTATATCTTTTGTAGAGATAGGTTTTGCCATATTGGCCAGGCAGTTCTCAAACTCCTGTCCTCAAGTGATCTGCCTGCCTCGGCCTCCCAAATTGCTGGGATTACAGACATCAGCCAATGTATCTGGCCCCCATTAACATTTTAATTCCTTTAAGGTATCCTTTTTAACATTTCATGGTTAACAACAGTCTTTACTTTCCACACCTCCAATTGGCTTGCTCACCCAGATGATCAGTTGTTCTGAGATATAATCCCTCTGGAATTGAAGGACATAATGTGCAATGCAGCAAGGAATTTTAGCTAATCAGAGCAGGTCCTGCTTCTAGAAGACTCCTTTTGGGTTCTCCTTAGCAAATCATAATTCCAGAATGGAAAAGAGGAGGAAGCTGTGAACCAGTTCTTCAATATGGTTAATCAAATGTTTACTCATCACTTGGCTAACAACAGGCCTACTGAAGCCAGCCTCTATGCTGGCTTCATAATGGATTGACCACTATGCAATAAATTCCACAGGTGAGAGCCTACCTACTAGGGTCCAAAGCACTGGAATACCGGCTTACTTCACGTGAGGAAATGTTTGCTGGTTTTGGTATATAAGTCACCCCCAGATTTCTGAGAAAAGGAACTGCCTCAGCAATGGTATGGGCACAATCGAGAGTCACAGAGCCTGGGCCTCATGCCAATACTTTGTGTTCAGCTACTGTTGGGCACATCAGAATAATCTGAGATGAGAAAGACGTATGAAGTCACTTTTTTGAGCAAGGAGGCACTAAAAGACTGCCTACTTCTTTTCTTCCCTTCCTCCATCTTCCTAATGCATGATTTCAAAAGCAATATTTTCTTTATCTTTCCTCCTATTTTAGATTTAGTGATTGCCCAACTGGGGTACTAGGCAAGGCAATCTGCCTCCGTTCTACTGCTGTGCTTCATTCCAACTGATGAACTTGTGAAGTTAAGAGCTCTGTGGGCAGCAAAACCAAAGGCAGCAAAATATAGCAGCCCTTTTCAGTCCACCTGCTTCCACACAATACACAAGCACCTGCAGGCTCACATAGATATTGGCCAGCAAATACAGTCCAGCACAGGTATCTAGACACGAGTGTCTTAGTCTTTTTTTCTGCTGATAAAACAGAATATGACTAATTGGGTAATTTATAAAGGAAAAAATGTATTTCTCATGGTTCTGGAGGCTAGGAAGCCCAAGATCATGGCATAGGCATCTGACTAGGGTCATCCCACAGCAGAAGGCGGAAGTGAGCATGTTAGACAGAAAAAAAGCACCAGGGATCAAACTTGCTTTAGAACAACCCAGTCTTCCAATTAGTAACCCACTCCCATGATAACCACAGTAAACCATTTATGAGGGCTCTACCCTAATGATCCAATCACCTCTTATCAGGCTCCACCTGCCAACACTGTTGCACTGGGATTAGGTTTCCAACCAGTGAACTTTTGGGAGACACATTCAGACCACATTATTAGGGAGCTTGGCTTAACTAGAGTCTATATCATGGTTCAGTACCCTGCTGGACTGACTGAAGACACACACACACACACACACACACACACACACACACATGGCAAGATCTTTTCTACAGATTAGCCTTAGGTTTATTCAAATTGGTTTGTTTCCAGGAATTCTTTAAAGGGGAAATGGTGAGGTTTTCAGCCCTCAGACCAAAAAATACTTGCTTTTAAGGGGGCACTTTCAATAAATAGTGAAAGATCTTAGACAGTCAATGGTGACTACAGCTATCTTCTCTGTGGTCAAAACCTTCATTTGGAATAAAACCATGGCTTCACATTTTTTTTTTAAAAAAAGGGAATTGCTAATTTACTTACTTCTCTAAGATCTTGTACAAATATATACTTTTGTCCACTATGTTTATCAAATTGATCTTCCTATTTTAAAATTAGAAATATAGTGGTGTTACAGAGTAAGTGCTACCTTTAAAAAGTATTCTTTGTATTTCTAATTCTATTATAACTGATTTGATTTCTTCTCATTGAGCTTTTGACAAAGGTTATGTATTACATGTAGTCATGGCTTATCCTTAAAAAAACACTTTATCTTGAAATGATTGTAGATTCACATACAGTTGTAAAAAATAATGCAGACAGATCATGTGTACCCTCTACCAATTTCCCCAGTGGCAAGGTGTTGTGTAACTATAGTATAATATCACAATTAGGATGTTGACATTGATACAATCCCATTGACACCATTCAGGTTTCACCAGTTTTACATTTACTCAATTGTGTGTGTATCTGTTGGGGGTGGAGGTAATTAAGTTATGTTTAGTTATATCACATGTATAGATTTGTGTAATTGCCACCACAGGCAAGATATAGAAGTATTTCAAAGTATCATTCATGCAACCATTTTTTAGCCATAGTAACCACCATTCCACTCTCTTCTGTAACCCCTGGCAACCACTAATCTCTATAATTTTGTCATTTCAAGAACATCATAAAATCAGAATTAGACACTATGTACCTTTTAAGATTTTTTTTTAATATACAGCCTAAGTTTCCGAATGTTCATCCAAGTTGCTGCATATATCAATAGTTCATTCTGTTTTTGTTTGTTTTTGCTAAGTTATATCCCTTGGTATGGATATGCTGCTGTTGATTTAACCTTTCACTTAATTAAAAGACATCTGAACTGTTTCTGAGTTTTAACTATTACACATAAAGCTACTAAGAATATTCAAATATGAATGTGAATGTAAGTTTTCATTTCTCTGGAGTAAATGTTAGGAGTGAAATTGCTGGGTTATGGTAATTGCATGTTTTCATATTTTAAGAAACTGTCAAAATGTTCTCCAAAGTACACCATTTTACATTCCTACCAAAAATGTATGACTGATCCAATTTCTCCACATCCTCCACAGCATTGGGTGCTATCACTATTTTTAATTTTGATATTTGATTTTTAATATTTTGATACATATTCTTATAGGTATATAGTGATATCTCATCATGATTTTAATTTACATTTCCCTGATAACTAATGATGTTGGTTACCTTTTCTTGTGCTTATTTGCCATCTGTACATAATCTTCAGTGAAATATCTGTTCATGTCTGTTGTATGGTGATATGATTTGCCTGTGTCCCCACCTAAATCTCATCTTGAATTGTAACTCCCAAAATTTCCACATGTTGTGGGAGGGAGCCAGTGGGAGGTAATTGAATCATAGAGTGGGTCTTTCCCATGCTATTCTCATGATAGTGAATAAGTCTTACAAGATCTGATGGTTTAAAAAACGGGAGTTTCCTTGTACAAGCTCTCTCTGCCTGCTGCCATCTATGTAAGATGTGACTTACTCTTCTTTGCCTTCCACCATGATGGTAAGGCCTCTCCAGCACGTGAAATGTAAGTCCATTAAACCTCTTTTCTTTTCTGTAAATTGCCCACTCTTAAGTATGTCTTTATCAGCAGCATGAAAACAGATTAATATATATGGCTTCACTTATGCCTCCTTCCTCTACTTAATATTTGTCTAAAATTTCCAAGTGTTTTCCAGAGTACCTCCACTCCCAAACACTTTAGTGGCAGATAAGTCACTTATAAGAAAATTTACTGTGTTTCATCACCCTCTCTAGCTACCTATCACAAAATATATCTTATTTAGTATCAGCCTGAAACTAGGGTATCTGAGGGAGTCCCATCCACAGTGTTTTGGGGAATTATATGGGGGAGAGCCAGAGATGGAGTTTTTACTAAATGTGGAAGCACACATTAGCTTATACCAGCAAGGCTACAATTTCTAATTTCAGAAAGGTCACTGTCCCCTGTCTGTAGTCCTCCCTGGGAGTCTCCAGGGACACGCAGCTAGACATGCAAGTAGGAAATCCAGAGCTTACTTTCCTTTACTGACTGGGATGCAGTATTCTTCCTGGGCAGCTCCTCAAGCTCTTAATAAGGTATCAGCACTAAGATTGTTATGCTTATGGTAATTGTTTCATTAAACAGTGTCTGGGGTTTGGATGTTATTACAGGTAAAGACTTAAGTGCAGTTCTTTGAGTAAGGCTAAGCAGGCAGCTGGACATGATCTGTTGGCAAATAGTTAATGATCAGCTTCCAGACTGTATCTTTTTCAGAGGGTAATAACCCAGGCCACAGAGCTGAAGTGCCATCTCTTCTAGGGAGTCTTTTTCCTTACTGGAAGCTCTAACCACTTCTAGGATCTTTGGACTTGTGGCTAAGGGAATGGGCATGAAGAAATAACCTCCCTTTCTTATGTAGCTTGTGTGCTATGTTATATGATCAGATAAGGGAGGTAATTCATGTGAATGTTTAGCATGGATGCCTAATACTAAGATTCAGGTCAAGTCTTTCATCTGAGTTCTCTTTTAAAGAGCATTATTTATCTGTATTATGGATCCTTCATATGCTATTATAATTGCCAGGTGGTGACTTCAGGCACAGAGAAGAAAAACAAGGTGTTTGGAGAAAGAAGCAGAAGCAATAATCATTAAAAGAAGGTCAAAAGATAAAAACTTGACAGCAAGTGGTAGTTTGTGGAGGTTACTAGGATGATAGAAGTAGGAAAGATATTATTAGCACATTTCTCTGATTTTCAAACTAGGTCCTAGGCATCTCTAGCTTCTGTAAGCATTGTAGGGCTGTCAGAGGAAGCCTCTTTGGTTTGGTAATATTTGAGCAAATAACTGAAAGAAATTTGGAAATAATCCAAGTACAGAGCTTGGAAAAGAGCATTTCAAACAGAGAGAATAGTTGACACAAGGGCCCCGAGATGGAGTGTGCTTGGCTTACCAAGAAACAGGAAGGAGGCCATTGTGACTATAACAGAGTGAACAAGGGATAGCGTAAAGGGAAAGGAAGTCAGAGAAGTATTCAGGATCAAATTCATCAGAACAGTTGGAAAAATAATCCCAAGGTCCATATCCCATTACAGAGAGTGATTTTGCCTAGGGTGAGAAGAGAGATGAAGATCTGATTTTTTTCCTAAACTCCGCAGGTAATTCTAATGAGCAGTTGGATTGGGACCCCTGTGGAAGGGTCTTGCAAGCCTTTGTAAGGTTTTACTCTGAGTAACAGAAGAAGCCACTGAAGGATTTTGAGCAGAGAAGTGAGAAGATGTAACTTGTTTTTAAAAAGATTCTTTTGGCTGCTGTGTGGAGATTAGACCAAAACAGTGGGTGAGAATGAAAGAGACAAAAAGACAGGGAGCTGGTGTGCTAGTCCAGGAAGGAGATTACCAGGAACCTGGGTAGGAGCTGATGATCATGTCACCTGTTGAATGACTGTTAAAGTTGTAGCATCTGGAATGCTGCTAAGAATGTGAGAAGAGCAATGTGACCTAAGCCTTGAACTCATCCTTAAGTCTCTGAAGAAATGTAATTTGGTCTGCAATGAGGCTACTAAAAGAAAAAATTGGGGAAACTCTCTAGGACATTGGTCCAGGCAAAAATTTCTTGAGTGATACTCCATGAGCCCAGGCAACAAAAGCCAAAATGTACAAATTTTATCTAAAAGACAGGCAATAATGAGTGCTGGCAAGGATGTGGAGAAAAGGAAACCCTTATACCCTGTTGATGAGAATGTCAACCAGTACAACCACTATAGAGAGCAGTTTGGAGATTCCTCAAAAGACTGAAAATAGAGCTGCCATATGATTTAGCACTCCCACTTCTTGGTATATACCCAAAAGAAAGGAAATTATTATAGCGAAGAGATATCTGCTCTCCCATTTGTTGCAGCACTGTTCACATAAGCCAAGATTTGGAAGCAACTTAAGTGTCCATTAAATGGATAAAGAAAATGTGGTACATGAACACAATGGAGTACTGTTCAGCCATTAAAAAATGAGATCCAGTCATTTGCAACAACACGAATGAAACTGGTTCAGTGTGGTCACTGTGTTCAGTGAAACAAGCCAGAAGCAGAAAGACAAATATCACATGCTCTCACTTATTTATGGGATCTAAAAATCTAAACAATTGGACTCATGGAGATAGAGTGTAGAAAGATGGTTACCAGAGTCTCAGAAGAGTAGTGGGCTGGTAGGAAATAGGCGGGGATGGCTAATGAGTACAAAAAATTTTAAAAAGAACTAATAGGAGCTAGTATTTGATAGCACAGCAGAGTGAGTATAGTAAAAAATAATTTAACTGTACATTTTAAAATAACTAAAATAGTATAGTTGGATTGTTTGTAACAAAGAAATAAATACTTGAGGTAATGCATATCCCATTTACCTTAATGTGATTATTACACATTGCATGCCTGTATGAAAATATCTTATGTAACCCATAAATATACACACCTAGTATGTACCCACAAAAATTAGAAATTAAAAATTAAAAGAAATAAATTTGCTTTGGTGAGTTTAAGGACATAAGCCCAAGACATCTGGGGTTCCTATAGAACTGGGCAGGTGAAAGTCTTTCTTGTAGGCTTTCCCTGGTACATAGGACCTGAGGGTTCCCCTCGCAGAAATTTAAATTATCCCTGGCAATCAGGCTGCTTGCAAATCAGGTACCATGGACATGCTGCCTCAAGAACCGTAGGGAGATGTCTTTATTCTATTCCCCTTTCTCAGATCACAGGCATTTGGCCAACTGCCTGCTAGGGGTGTGTGACTTTATCCCTGTGAAGAAATATCCAATCAGATGAGAGATGGGAAAACAACAGAGAAACACATGAAAGAAGGAGAGCCTGGTTTGACCACGCAGAAATTTCCCACAGTTCTCTTCCTAGAGGATGAAGCAGGGCATGAGGCTTGGTTTACTTTGTGCTTTCTCTCCAATGCTGGACATTTGGTTTGGGGAGCAAAGAGGATGGGGTTAATTTCTGCTTACCATTTAAGAAAGGAAGAATAAAAAGAGAGAGAAAAAAACCCATTGCCACCAGGGTCTCTCTCAAGGCCAGTTTGGGCTTCAAATGTGAGGTTGATGAAGTTTACCATTGATTCCAGTTCTGTGTTTTTGCCACCCTTAATGTGGCCTTGTCAATACCTCCTAAACCCAGAATTCTCCACTGTCACCATTCTTATTGTGATGAGCCAATCAAAATCAGGAAAGGAGTTGATAGCCCTTCAATGGGCTCTCTCTGGGGAGTTGGAATACATAACCATCCTCTTCTTTCTCACCTACCACAACCTACTCAACTCCTTCACACAAGCTTTCCTGCCCTGATTATGATAATCAAGGGTATTATTTATGCAGTTGAGTAATTTGTTTTGTAACAAATAATAAATTATCACCAAGCCCTTTCCCATGGAAACCAACCTGTGGAAATGGCTGTCTCTTCATTTCCAAAACACCTTCCTTAATGGGGACTTACAGCCATCTTTGGAAAGATAATTCTTAATATCTCACCTTTATCCTGTTAAAAACGCATGCTTTGAATGAAGAGACCCCCACCAAACAGGCTTTGTGTGAGTAACATGGCTGTTTATTCACCTGGGTTCAGGTGGGCTAAGGCCGCCAAGGGTCTTGGGATTACATTACCATAAGTTTAGTTATGATGGTAGGGTAAGAATAGTTACCCTACTCTTGGTGAGTGGGGTGAGAGTAGTTAAGATGGTAGGGTGGGGTGAGGAGTATTCACATTATCGTAACAGTTAAGATGGCAGAGTGGGGTGAGAAGTATTCACATTATTATAATAACAGTTAAGATGGCAGAGTGGAGTGAGCCATCTTAACTGGTAAGCTCCCCTGGGCTATCAAGGATATGGGTGGTGGGGTGATTAGCCGAGGTAGGCAGGACTTCAGACTTTCTGGGTCTGAGCTTGCACATGGAGGCCTGACGTATCCTTTCTACCAAAATTGTTTTTCTCAAACTCAAGAAACTTAATACTTGGAAGAAATCTGAGATTGTCTTGCTCTGCTTTCTTATTTTACAGTGAGTAGGGAAACTGAGGACTAAATGTAAAAAATAATGTTCTCAAAGTCATATTAGAACTCAGTAGCAGAACCAAGTCTTGAACTCAATACTCCAGTCTCCTAGACCAAGGTTCTTAACATGTAGAAATGTGCTTTTAGAACTTGAAGCAAGCCAGCTTCCTACATAGCTGTATGGAGGAGCAATGCCTGGCCTGACTGTACAGGTAAGTTCATCTGAGTAGGAAAGATGGGGACAGGAGTGTCATGGAGTGGTATTGTGAACCAATTATGGTTAACCAGGGAGCCCCATATACTAGACATCCATTTAAATGAGGGTCAGCCTGGGAGGAAGGGTACAGTTAGACGTCTATCCTTCAGGTAGTGAATCCATTACCCATTCCCCAGATGCCAATTCCACAGTCTTCTTAGCTCCAAAGACAGGGCATTGGTCAATCTAATCAAATACATTTGGTTGTTATTTATATGTGGTGAATGAGTTTGGCTGAGGTATTGGACCTAGCCCAAGGATCTCTAACTACCATGGTTCCCCTTCTACCAGCAAAGGGAAAAGTGGCATGTTTACCTCCTGTTTCTCTTTCCTCTCCAGATCAGTGGGCTCAGACTGACAAGAATTTCTCCCTACTTCTTCTGGGGGTGCTCCCTCTTGTCAGCCCTCCATCCTCATCCCCCTACAGACTGCAGTGTGTCCCTTCTCTCCATCATGCTGACAGAGTACAGCATGTCTTTCACGTATGACCCTGAATAAAGTAAGTGATGAACGAAAGTGGAAAAACAGCTTGGGCTTCTGTCAGGCAGAGCAGACAACAGTTTTGGGACACTGTCACGTTCATGGACAAGAGTCTGGCTATTGGACACATTATATAGGCTAGTACAGAACTGAAGCATAAGCTTTGCTGCACCTTATGAGGCAGGATGGCCAGAAGAGGCCCTGTACATTTTTTATACTAACACTCTTCAGTCTACTTCCAAGAAAACCAGTATCTTAGAGTATTTGGAGAAATTTTTGGTTGAATTACAGGAATTCTGTGGTAAAGGTTGTCACAAGCAGTTTAAACTCGGTTGTGAAAAAAAATGGGCCAAGGTAAAAAGAAGTCAGACTGAGTAAAAATTATTAGTAAAATGGTGACCCATCCTGCAATGCTGGACTCTTCCTGTGACCAGCTATGTTTACATGAGATATTTTTTGAAAATCTTTATTATGTATTTAATATTCCATAAAATTCATCCTTTTAAAGTATATACTTTATTTGGTTTTTAGTATATTCAGAGCTGTGCAACTATTATCATTATCTATTTCTAAAATATTTTCATCACCCCAAAAAGAAACTCTTTACCCATTAGCAGTCACTCTCCATTCCTCTCTCCACCCAGCACCTGGCAATCACTAATCAACTTTCTGTCTCTATGAATTTGCCTTTTCTTGATATTTTATGTAAATGTAATAATAGAATATGTGGCCTTTTGTGTCTTGCTTCTTTCATGTACCATAATGTTTTCAAGGTTCATCCATGTTGTAGCATGTATCAGTACTTTATTCCTTTCTATGACTGAATATTATTCTATTGTATAGATGTATCTCATAGTGTTTATTTGTTTATCAGTTGTTGGACATTTTGTTTGTTTCTACCATTCCATTACTATGGATAATGCTTCTATGAACCTAGGAATGGAATATGATAACTATATGTTTGACATTGTGGGGAACTACCAGGCTGTATATAAGATATTTTTAAGTATGGGAAGTTTGGAGTTCATACTGTGGATTGATTTAGTATCTACCAGGAATCTACTCTACATATATAGAGATAAAAATATATCTTTAAATAGGGTACAAACAAGTAAGGTGGAAAGGAAGGAGTGATTCATTCTCACTGATTACATCAGGGAAGGCATCATGGAAGAAGTGGCATTTGTCTTAAGCTTTGAAGGCTGACTAAGGTTTCCTTGGCAGTTAAAGGGAGTAGGATGGGATTGGACAGGGTTTTCCAAGTAGTGGAACAATATTGCAAAAGCAATAAGTTTGGAAAGGATATGGCAATGTGAGCTAAAACATAGTAAAGGAGGTCAAGGTTAGATCATAGATGGATCCCAATGCCATGCTAAGGATTTGAGACTTTATTTACTCATGAAAGAATAGAAAACCATTGTATATTTTTGCTGAGACAAGTGACGTGTTGAAGTGTGCATTTTAGGAAATCCAATGTTGGTGCAGGTTTTCTTTCCTTGGGATTATTACTTTACATTGGATAACAAAATGAAACGAGAGAAGGATAGTGATGTGAGAACATACTCTGTGACATACACTGAGTAAGGTTATTGAAATAGCTATGGCCAGAGAAGACATATAGAAATACACACCACTGAGGCAGATCCAAGATGGCCAAATAGGGACAGCTCTTGAGTGCAGTTCCCAGTGAGAACAACGCAGAGGGTGAGTGATAACCACATTTCCAAACGAGTTATTACTGCCCAAAGACCAGGAGATTCCCAGGCTGAAAAGCACCACACGTTTCCGGCATGGCTGTTTCAGCCTGCACAGTGGATCTCTGTACAAAAACTCACACAAATCTTGGCGGCCATTTCAACTGGTGCCTGGAATGCCTGGGAGACAGAGTCACCCATTTAACTCAAAAAAAAAAAAAAAAAAAAAAGCGGGGCTGAAACAGGGAGCCAGGTGATCTGGCTTGGTGGGTCCCACCCCCACAAAGACTAAAAATCTGAAACACTCTTGACTGAGGGTTTCACAACAAGAGCAGCTGGACCCAGGACAGTCCAGCTCTGCTGGGGGAAGGGCATCCACCATTACCGAGGCAGTCCACCACTACTGAGGCATTCCACCATTACCGCGGCAGTCCACCATTACTGAGGCGGTCCACCATTACCAAAGCAGTCCATCATTACTGAGGCAATCCGCATTACTGAGGCAATCCACCATTACAGAGGCAGTCCACCATTACAGAGGCAGTTTATCATTACTGAGGCAGACTACCATTACCAAGACAGTTCTAACTACACCTTTATTAAAAAAAGGGCAAGGAAGTTCACACAGCAGCCGAGCAGAGCCCACGACAGCTCAGCAATACCTCTGCTGGCAGACTGTGACTAGACTACCTCCTTGCTGGGCAGGGCATCTCTGAAAAAAGGCAGCAGTATGTCAGGAATGTATAAATAAAGTTCCACCTTCCCAGGACAGAGGACCTGGGGAAAAAGGCAGTTATGAGACCTGCTGCAGCAGACTTCAACACACCTGCCCAGTAGCTCTGAATGGAACAATGGAGCTCACAGTTCAGCACTTGAGCTCCTATAAGGGACAGACTGTCTTCTCCAGCAGCTCCCTGACCCCCATATATCCAAAGAGACACCTCATAAAGGAGAGTTCAGACTGATATCTGAAGGGTATCCTTCTGGGATGAAGATAACATAAGAAGAAACTGGCAGCAACCCCTACTGTTCTGCAGCTGCTGCAGGTGATCCCCAGGCAACCAGGGTCTGGAGTGGACCTCCAACACTCCTACAGCAGAGGGGCCTGTCTGTTAGAAGGGAAACCAAAAAACAGAAAAAAATAACTTCATCATCAACAAAAAGGACTTCAACTTAGAGACCTCATCCAAAAGTCACCAACTACAAAGATAACAGGATGTATCTACATCCAAAAAGATGAGAAAAAACCAGCACAAAAAGGATGAAAACACCCAAAACTAGAACACCTTTCCTCCAAGGGATCACAACTCCTCACCAGCAAGAGAACAAAGCTGGATGGAGAATGAGTCTGATGAATTGGCAGAAACAGTCTTTAGAAGGTGGGTAATAACAAACTTCTCTGAGCTATAAGAACATGTTCTAACCAAATGCAAAAAAATTAAGAATCCTGAAAAAAGGTTTGACGAAATACTAACGAGAATAAATAGCTTAGAGAAGAATATAAATGACTTGATGGAGCTGAAAAACACAACACGAGAACTTCACGAAGCGTACACAAAGTTTCAACAGCCAAATTGACCAAGCAGAAGAAAGAATATCAGAGACTGAAGATCTACTCAATGAAAAAAATGAGAAGGCAAGATTAGAGAAAAAAGAGTGAAAAGAAATGAACAAAGCCTCCAAGAAATATGGGATTATGTGAAAAGACCTAATCTACTTTTGATAGGTGTACCTGAATGTGATGGAGAGAATGAATCCAAGCTGGAAAACACTCTTCAGGATATTATCCAGGAGAACTTCCCCAACCTAGCAAGGCAGGCCAACTTTCAAGTACAGGAAATACAGAGAATGCCACAAAGATATTCCTCAAGAAGAGCAACCCCAAGGGACACAACTGTCAGATTCACCAGGGTTGAAATGAAGGAAAAAATGCTCAGGCCAGCCAGAGAGAAAGGTCAGGTTACCCACAAAGGGAAGTCCATCAGACTTACAGCAGACCTCTCAGAAGAAACCCTACAAGCCAGAAGAGAGTGGAGGCCAATATTCAACATCCTTAAAGAAAAGAACATTCAACCTACATTTTCACATCCAGCCAAACTAAGCTTCATAAGCGAAGCAGAAATGAAATCCTTTACGAACAAGCAAGGGCTGAGAGATTTTGTCACCACCAGGCCTGCCTTAGAAGAGCTCCTGAAAGAAGCACTAAACATAGAAAGGAACAACCAGTACCAGCCACCCCAAAAACATACCAAATGGTAAAAAGTATTGACACCATGAAGAAACTGTGTTAACTATTGGGTAAAACAACCAGGTAGCATCAAAATGGCAGGATCAAATACACACATAACAATATTAACCTTAAATGTAAATGGGTTAAATGCCCCAATCAAAATACGCAGATTGGCATTTTGGATAAAAATTCAAAAACCATCGACGTGCTGTATCCAGCAAACCCATCTCACGTGGAAGGACACACATAGGCTCAAAATAAAGGGATGGAGGAAGATTTACCAAGCAGATGGAGAGCAAAAAAAAGCGGGAGTTGCAATCCTAGTCTTTGATAAAATAGACTTTAAACGAACAAGATCAAAAGAGACAAAGAAGGGCATTATATAATCGTAAAAGGATCAATGCAACAAGAAGAGCTAACAATCCTAAATATATACACACCCAATACAGGAGCACCCAGATACATAAAACAAGTGCTTAATGACCTACAAAGAGACTTAGACTCCCACACAATAATAGTGGGAGACTTTAACACTCCACTGTCAACATTAGACAGATCAACAAGACAGAAAATTAGCAAGGATATCCCGGACTTGAACTCAGATCCGGACCAAGCAAACCTAATACACATCTACAGAACTCTCCACCATAAATCCACAGAAAATACATTCTTCTCAGCACCACATCATACCTACTCTAAAATTGACCACATAATTTGAAGTAAATCACTCTTCAGCAAATGCAAAAGAACGGAAATCATAACAAACAGTCTCTCAGACCACAATGCAATCAAATTAGAATTTAGGATTAAGAGACTAACTCAGAATCTCACAACTTCATGGAAACTGAACAACTGGCTCTTGAATGTTGACTGGATAAACAATGAAATGAAGGCATAAATAAAGATGCTCTTCAAAACCAATCAGAATGAAGACACAATGTAACGAATCTCTGAGAAACATTTAAAGCATTGTTTAGAGGAAAATTTATAGCAATAAATGCCCACATGAGAACCAAGATCTAAAATTGACACTCTGTCATCAAAATTGAAAGGGCTAGAGGAGCAATATCAAAAAAAACTCTTAAGCTAGCAGAAGACAAGAAACAACTAAGACCAGAGCAGAACTGAAGGACATAGAGACACAAAAAAATCCTTCAAAAAATCAATAAATCCAGGAGCTGGTATTTTGAAAAGATCAACAAAATAGATAGACTGCTAGCCAGATTAATAAAAAAGAAAAGACGGAAGAATCAAATAGATGCAATAGAAAATGATAAAGGCAATATCACCACAGAATCCACAGAAATACAAACTACCATCAAGGATTACTACAAACAATTATATGCACATAAACCAGTAAACCTGGAAGAAATGAATAAATTCCTGGACACTTGCACCCTCTCAAGCCTAAACCAGGAAGCAGTTGAAACCTTGAAAAGACCAATAACAAGGGCTGAAGTTGAGGCAGCAATTAATAGCCTATCAACCAAAAAAAGCCCAGGCCAAGACTGGTTTACAGCTGAAACCTACCAGACATACAAAGAGGAGGTGGTATACACTCCTCCTGAAACTATTCCAAACAATCCAAAAAGAGGGAATCCTTCCCAAATCATTTTGTGAGATCAACATCATCCTGATACCAAAACCCAGCAGAGACTCAACAAAAAAAGAAAACTTCAGGCCAATATCCATGATGCACATAGATGCAAAAATCTTCAATAAAATACTGGTAAACCAAATTCAACAGCACATCAAAAAGCTTATCCATGACGATCATGTATGCTTCATCCTGAGGATGCAAGGCTGGTTCAACACATGCAAGTCCATAAACATAATCCACCACATAAACAGAACCAAAGACAAAATCCACATTATTATCTCAATAGATGCAGAGAAGGCCTTTGACAAAATTCAGCAGCCGTTTATGCTAAAAACTCAATAAAGTAGGTATGGATGAAATGTATCTCAAAATAATAAAAGCTATTTATGACAAACCCACGGCCAATATCATACTGAATGGGCAAAAACTGGAAGCATTCCCTTTGAAATCTGGCAGTAGACAAGGATGGCCTCTCTCACCACTCCTATTCAATATAGTATTGGAAGTTCTAGCCATAGCAATCAGGCAAGAAAAAGAAATAAAGAGTATTCAATTAGGAAAGGAGGAAGTGAAATTGTCTCTATTTGCAGACAACATGATTGTATACTTAGAAGACCCTATCATCTCAGCCCCAAATCTCCTTAACCTGGTAAACAACTTCAGCAAAGTCTCAGGATACAAAATTAATGTGCAGAAATCACAAGCATTCCTACACACCAATAACAGACTTAAAGAGAGCCAAATCGAGAATGAACTGCCTTTCACAATTGCTACAAAGAGAATAAAATACCTAGGAATACAACTAACAGAGTATGTAAAGGACCTCTTCAAAGGAGAACTACAAACTACTGCTCAAGGAAATAAGAGAGGGCACAAACAGATGGAAAAACATTCCATGTTCATGGTTAGGAAGAATCAATATCATAAAAATGGCCATACTGCCCAAAGTAATTTATACATTCAATGCTATCCCCATCAAGCTACCTATGATCCTCTTCACAGAACTGGAAAAAACCACCTTAAACTTCATATGGAACCAAAAGAGAGCCCACGTAGCCAAGAGAACTCTAAGCAAAAAGAACAAAGCTGGAGGCATCACGCTACCTGACTTCAATCTATACTACAAGGCTACAGTAATCAAAACAGCATGGTACTGGTACCAAAACAGAGATACAGACCAATGGAACAGAACAGAGGCTTCAGAGGCAATGCCACATATCTACAACCATCTGATCTTTGACAATCTGGGTAAAAACAAGCAATGGGGAAAGGATTCCCTGTTTAATAAATGGTGTTGGGAAAACTGGCTAGCCATATGCAGAAAGCAGAAACTGGACTCTTCCCTGACACCTTACACTAAAATTAACTCCAGATGGATTAAAGACTTAAACATAAGACCTAACCCCATAAAAACCCTAGAAGAAAACCTAGGCAAAACCATTCAGGATAGAGGCATAGGCAAGGACTTCATGACTAAAACACCAAAAGCATTGGCAATAAAAGACAAAATAGACAAATGGGATCTAATTAAACTCTAGAGCTTCTGTACAGCAAAAGAAACAATCATTAGAGTTAACCTGCAATCAGCAGAATGGGAGAAAGTTTTTGCAATCTACCCATCTGCCAAAGGGCTAATATCCAGAATCTACAAAGAACTAAAACAGATTTATAAGGGAAAACAAACAAACAAACCCATTCCACAGTGGGCAAAGAAAATGAACAGACACTTTTTCAAGGAAGACATTTATGAGGCCAAAAAACATATGAAAAATGTTCATCATCCCTGGTCATTAGAGAAATGCAAGTCAAAACCACATTGAGACACCATCTCATGCCAGTTAGAAAGGCAATCATTAAAAAATCTGGAGACAACAGATGCTGGAGAGGATGTGGAGAAATAGGGACGCTTTTACACTGTTGGTGGGAGTGTAAATGAGTTCAACCATTATGGAAGACAGTGTGGCGATTCCTCAAGGACCTAGCAACAGAAATTCCATTTGACCCGACAATCTCATTACTGGGTATTTATCCAAAAGATTATAAATTGTTCTATTATAAAGACACATGGATATGTATGTTCATTGCAGCACTGTTTACAATAGCAAAGACCTGGAGCCAACCCAAATGCCAGTCCGTGATAGACTGGACAAGGAAAATGTGTCACATATACTCCATGGAATACTATGCAGCCATAAAAAATGATGAGTTCATGTCCTTTGTAGGGACATGGATGAATCTGGAAACCATCGTTTTCAGTAAACTGACACAAGAAAAGAAAACCAAACACCACATGTTCTCACTTATAGGTGGATATTGAACAATGAGAACACATGGACACAGGGAGGGGAGCAGCACACACTGGGGTCTGTTGGGGGGAATAGGGGAGGGACAGCGGGAGGGTATGGAGGTTGGGGAAGGATAACATAGGGAGAAATGCCAGATTTAGGTGACAGGGGGATGGAGGCAGCAAACCACATTGCCATGTAGGTACCTATGCAACAATCCTGCATGTTCTGCACATATACCCCAGACCCTAAAGTGCAATTATATATATATGAAGTACATACCACTATGTGTGCATGGGAATGTCATCTCATTTCAAGAAGACTAAAATGTTCCAATGATCTGCTTTAGTGCCATTATTTCTTGAATTTCTTTTTTCTGTTTCTGTTTATATCCTCACCATCACTGTTTCAGGCCCCCTTCACCTAGGTGAAAAAATAAATAAGATGGGAAGAGTAGCAAAACAGGTGACATAAACATAAGATCTACTGAGGAACTGTGTTGGAAAGGTATCTTCCATATGTTTTCAAAATCTCCTCATTTTACAGAAAGGGAAACTGAGGTTATGAGTTGGAATATAACCCACCCAAGGTCACCAGTGAACTAAGAGCAGAGATAGGATTTAAACCCCAAATTTCTAGGTATCTAGTTCAGTACACCATACATACAGCTTGATTAATATCTCTTAGGATGTTTAGAAACTGCATCATGTACTGTTCTTTTTATAAGAAGAAAAAATATACCAAAAGAACCCAGCACGCCATAGAGGGATATCAACAACAATGAGCTAGGCACTCTCTCCTCATGTTACCCCTCTGATCACTTTACTGGTCAGTGGCATCAATTCATCTGTTCATTCAGTTAGTTTTTACAGTAAGTAGGCATTAATTGAATACCAAATTAATAAAGGCCCTGTGCTGGACATTGTTGCTTACAATTCAGTAGTGAGTTGTAGCAAGGACACACACAGCAAACCAGATGAGATGTAGCTACATATAAATACAATAAAAATGTATTTACTTTTTTGGGTGCTGTAACAAATTACCAACATGTTACTGACTTAAAATAATGCAAATTTATTATATCACAGTTCTGGAGGTCAGAAGTCCAATATTAGTTTTATAGGGATAAAAATCAAGATGTTGGCAGGACTGTTCCTTCTGGAGGCTCTTGGGCAGAATTCATTCCTTCCCTCTTCCAGCTTCTGGTGGCAGTTTACATTCCATGGCTTTTGGCCTTATCAGTCCAATCTTCAAGATCAGTATCTTCAAATTTCTCTATGCACCATCTTCCCATCACCCTTTCTGCCATATGTGTAGAATCTCCATCTCTCTCTTATAAGGATACATCTGAATGTCTTTAGGGCCCATTAATCCAGGATAATCTCCTCATCTAAAAATCCTAAGTGTAATCACATCTGCAAAGTCCCTTTGCCATATACAGTAACATATTCACATGTCCCAGGAATCAGGACATGCACATCTTTGGGGAGATATTATTCAGTCTACTGCAAAAGGTATAAAAGCTTAAAGGCTTAGGGAAAAGTGGAAGACACAGGTACAGATCTGGGAGGCAACTGGCTGAATGAGAGTGGGAACTGGGGCTAGGGTTTTTCTCTTGATAACACCAACTGGCCCATATGGAGTTCAGAAAGAAGACCAAGATCTATTCAGTATTGTCCACAACTGCTCATTAGTAATACTAGCCAACTCTACTGTACATAGCTGTGGAAGTTGATAGCCAGTGAACTGTCAAATATTAATCAGGCTTCAGTGAAAGGTTTGAGGATACAGGATGTATGCATCGCTCGACTTTTGATAGGAAAAATGTGTAGTGGAAATTTGATTGCCAAATGTTAGTCCACATTTTTATGGCTATTATGAGACAATGAGAGGCAGAAGATGCTAGGTGGGATGCTTCTTATTTGTTTTCTCTCCATTGACCGATAAGAGTTCCTTGAGAGTAAGTGTGGGCCTTTTCCATCTGTGTGTCACCCATGGGAACTAGCCAGGTTGTTTCCTAGCACAGGTGTCCAGTGAGTATCTGTTTACCTCTTGAATGGCTGTTTTTTCCTGGGAAGCTTGAAACACAAGGGTATTCCTTATGGTGATGTCCTATTAGGAGGCAAGCAGCTAGATGACATAAGTTCCCGTGATCAAGGTTTCTGGGATTATGTTTCCATATGGGCAGAACCTAGAAAGGTCTATCTCAGAAAGGTTTAATCCCCCTACATACATTACTGTCCCTTTCCCCACTACAGAGGCTGTTAACCAGCAGAGTATTATTATTGTTGTCGTCGTCTTTATGATAAAGAGGAATAATTATAGCAATCAAAATATGAGTTCTTGTCTATATTGTCAACAGTGTCCCTGTCTCTACATATAGTGCATAGTAAGAACTGGCCCTTGTTTTGAAAGTCTCTAATCTGAGTTCATCAGGATAGGCCTTGTGCAGAGTAAGGGAGCCTGCTTCTAAAGCAGGAGGCCAGGTCTTTTTCGGTAAGAGTCTGGTTAACTACTGGTGATCTGCCTCTGCCTGCAGCAAGGATAATGGATCAAGGATTTTCATAGGGCATCTGGGACTATTTTTCTTTCATTTGGGGAGGGGAGGCGAAACAAATATTTACAGAGCCCTTGTTATGGGCCATACATATATCAACCCATTGAATCCTTTCTGAAATACTGAGGAAATTCTTCTTGCGGCGATTTGACAGGAATACGGAGGCTCCAAGGTGATGAAGTGACCTGCTGAAGGTTTTCCTCCCAGTTTTGAGTTGGTTATGTCCTCTAAAGTCTCCCATCAAGTATTACATACCCTGGCAGGAAGACCAGGAGCAGGAGGAGGCAATGAGAGGTGGAAAATGAGAAGGTGGAATGAGATGTGAGGGAAGCTGCAAGTCTGATTTCTGCATGAGGCTGACCAGGCTATCCTAGAAGCCAGGCCTAGCCTAGCTGGCTTGTCAGTTGCAACTTTACAGAATAAACTTGTTCAGGTCCACTCATTTGTCAGGAATGGTTGCTTTGCTGTTTTCAGGTTGGATTTCGAGGATCTTATCAGGGGAGTGCTGCCTCTTACAACTGCCTCCATTGTACACTGATATTTTTAAAGAGTGCTGAAGTGATTTGTGTGGCTTTTCTTTCCTGGCATAAATTTTACTGTAATAAATTTTATAAATTTATTAGCATGATGTCCAGGTTGATTAGCCTAATTTGTCTATTTCAAAACAGTTGTGTGTGTCCATTAAGCCTTCCTGGAAAATACTCACATTAGTCCTTTCCACTTCAGGAACGGGGGTCAAATGCAGGGTTGATCGCTCAGAAAGCATAACCTGAAGGAGGCAGAGGTTCTTAGTCCTAGAACACACCTGGCAAGAGGGGAGAGAAAGTATCATTCAGGTTTTCCTGACCACCACAACTCAGCTGGGTTCCTCAACCGCCCCAAGCTAGTTGCTTGGAAGCATTTGATTATGGTGCTAATTAAAAGGGCAGGGAGGGGTTGTTAAAAATTCACACTGTGATTAACGTGAGGGATATGCCCTCCTGGGGGTGTCGCAGTCACCGGGAAACTGCTAGGAGTGGATTGAATGGATACAGGAAAAAGGTTGTAGAAGTTGGTCGCGCCTTCCCTTGCCACCCTGCCCCGCTTTCCAAGCCTGGTGTAAGGTAGGGCTCGAAGCGAGGTTGTGGTACTCCGCCGGGCGCTCGGGTGTCCCGGCCTACGGCGATTTACTCCCAGGAGCTC
>PVKP010033679.1:0-24846 GCA_004027715.1 Plecturocebus donacophilus | reverse complement strand
GAACCGCCGCGCCGGGGCGCAGGCAAAGCAGCCACGCCGGCCCAAACAGCCGCACTGGCGACCCGTGGGGCTGCTCCGCCTGGGGATCTCCTGGTCTGGGGGTAATAAAAATCCGTCTGGAAATGCGGCGTCCACTCACCCTCTGCACCCTCACTGGGAGCTGCAATCCTGAGCTGCTCCTATGCGGCCATCTTGGATCCGAATCCTCAACATGCATTCTTATCGCATATAATATAATAAACTTTAAAAAGTGCTATCCCATTCATATGCCTTTAATCCCTTGTGCTATTATTGTTATGTATTTTATTTTTTACATAAATAACAAACCCCATAAAACATAAAAATCCTATTCCTCATTATATTTGCTTTAAACAGTCCATTGATTTGTGTAAAATTTAACAAAAGAAGATAAATTGTGTTTCATATATACCCTTTTATGTATAGTATATTTATTATATCCAGGCTTCTCTTTTCTTGCAATACATTTACATGTCCACCTTGTATTGTTTCTCTGAAACCTGAAGAACTTCTCTTTGCATTTTTTATAGTACAAGTTTGTTAGTTATAAATTTTCTTAGCTTGATTTTTGAATTAAAAGATATTAATTTTACCTTCATTTTTAAAGAATATTTTTGCTAGATATAAAACTTTAGGTTGGCAATGTTAAGTTGTTCTTAGAACTTAAATGATGTTTCATTGTATTCTGGCCTGCATTATTTCTAAAACAAAAAATAATAGCTATTCTTATTACTATTCTCCTATATAAAAATAGTATTTTTCTTTGGCTGCTTTTAAGAATTTTTCTTTCCTTTTCATCAGTTACTATGATCTGTCTAGGTGTGTTTCTTTATATATATCTTGCTTGAGATTCACTATCATTGCTTTTTCTGTGGGTTGCTGTTTTTGGTCAAAATTGGAAAATTTTAATAAACACTTAAGTTTTTTTTCCTGCTCTATTCCATCTCTTCTTTCCTTCCAGGAGTCTAATTATATATTTGTTAGTTTAACTGATACTGTCTCACAGGTTGCTGAGGTGCTATTAAATTGTTTTACTAATTTTTTATTGTATATTTCAATATGGATTTTTATAAACTGTCTTCAAGTTTACTGACTTTTTTGTGTCCAATTGGTTATTTTATTACATTAATTATTATTTCACTTATTGTATATTTTAGATCAAAGATTTTCACTTTTTAAAAAAATATTTTCTAGATAGCACTTGACAATGCTTATCTCTTTACTCAATATATTCCTATTTTCTTGTGGATTATATGGCATATTCACTATATTTTAATATCCTTGCCTGCTAATTCCAGCATCCATGTTATTTGCAGGTCTATTTTTATTAGCTCTTTTTTAAAATTGATATTCTGCAGTTTGTTCATATGTCTAGTAATTTTGATTGCATACTAGACCTTGTGGATAATAGTGCAGTAACTCTGGATTCTGTTATAGTCTTCTGAAGAATGTTGAGTGCTGTTAATTTGTGAAACACTTTGAATGTAGAGGTTTGTTTTTATACCTAGTTAAGACAGGTCTATTTGAGCTTTATCCTTCGTCTTGAGCGAATCTTTTTGGTAAAGAGATGTAGTTGTCATTTCTAATTCATGGTACTTCTGGGGATTTGATGGAAAGTCTTGGGAATATATCATGCTTTTATAACTTGGTGTAACTCAAATTTTAAAGTCTTTCCCTAAAGTTGTTTGTGGTAAGTAATAGCTAGAATTGCCACTCAGTTATTTTAGCCTTCTGACTTGTTTTCTCTCTGAGCTCCTTGCAGTCATACCTGTGTGTGAATAGTGTAGTCATTGGTCTAGGATTTGACTGACATTTACATATATATTTGGGGGCTCACCCACTTTTGTTCCCTGCTTTCTGGGATCTCCCCTCTTAATTTCTAGCTACTCTGATAGTTCCAAATTAGTTCCACATTCATTCTGCTCATTCTTCAGCAGATTAGACTATGTTTCTGCTTGAGTTTTAGCCTCCTTGTTTCTTGTAGAATTGGAAATGCCCTCAGGCGAAAAGCTATGCAAATATAGATATTGGCTATTTCAGGGATAGGTCAAATCCCTGGCTTTCCTGCCTGCTTTGTTTGTTTTACAGTGCCTTCAAGGAGAATTTATTATTGTTTTCGCTCAAAAGTTAGGTCAAAAAATGTTACCCTTTTAGAATAAAACTGGAACCTACATAAAGAATTAATTACAATCCATTTATAGTTCGCCAAGATGTATCAAGATTTATTTCAAAATCTAGAAGAAGTATGACTGCTATGTTAGAAAAAGTTAAAGATCCATATTAGGGGACCTTGGCTTTAACCTTAATCATACAACTCCTTCATAAAGACATTAGGACTTCGTTTTCCAATAGAAATCATTCACTGTTGAAAATATCGACTGCATAACAAAATAAAAACCATATTTTTTCATTCATTTAAATAGCAATTCATTGGATTACAAACTGTTATTGTTAAATTTTAAAAAAAAAGAAACAAAAGTGTCAAAGTGTTAGTAAGAGCCTTTTCCCAGTTACTGGGGCTCAGACACTTATAAGAAAAAGGTTATAACGAATCATCAAAACTTTGCAAATTGTTATCAGATTTGTATGCCCACCAAAATTTTGATAGAAGCCAAAGAGAATGAAGAAAACACATGAAAAAAAAAAACTCTAGCTATATGATTTATTTAACAAATGTTTAAAGCAATCTATTTTCTGCCGAGGTCCTCAAAGAGTTAAGGGTCTAGTAGGGAATGCTAAAAATGAACAAAGGACTAAAAGCTAAAGATGTAAGACTGAAACTTCTTTAAATTTTCTCAAGAAAGTAAGAGACAAGGATATTTAAGGTACCCAGAATTATTTAGAGATAGTAGCTCCTAAATCTTCAGAGGCATTGTAACTGTAGATAATCAAATACGTGAGATATCTGCTCCCTCTGAAAGTCAAGGTCAGAATCAGGGGCTCGGGACTAGGAGAACATGTTATTCTGTGCAGGGAAAATCCCACTAGAATCTGAAATCACTTAGATTCTTGAAGCCTTTTAAGATTTTTGAGGAAAGGGCTTTTGAACTCAGCTTTGTGAATGACACCAAGACTAAAGAATAAAGCATTTATTAAACCAAGGACCCCTGTTTAGTTTCAGAAGGAAACCTGAATTCTCAGCCGTCAAGCCCTTATACCCTTTTTTAAAAATCTAAGTATTATTTACTCATTAAGCCAGGAAAGTTTCATTTTTCAGTTGTTTCATGAGGAATTTTTACCCAGGATGTGTGTAATAGAAGAGTATCATATTTTCATGTTGTGTAATATAACAAATTATCTATGCTTTGGGAGGTTTTTGTGTGTGTGTGTTTGTCTCATCCTCTTAAAATTTTCCCTAACAATTTTCAGTGTTTCTAACTTGCTAGAACTTGAGTTTCTAGTCTATAATTCTACATTCCTGCCCTGAGTTGAAAGCTATAGTATTTCCTTGAAGGGCAATCAATATGTAAAATGAGCTATCCTAGATGACTTGAGACGCTGAGTTATGGTAAAATGTCCCAGATGGAATTCAGTGATCACAAAGCTAATTGGCATTCCAATGTGTTTTTTCAACATATGAAAGTGTCTTAAACAGAGAATACAGACTTTGCACAACATGAAATTTACTTGTAAGTAAAAATAACTTACTTACCATTCATTGAAAAAATACTAAAGTTTCATGTGGATTTAGAGTATCCTGATTAGAAAAATTCAACAAGGCAATTGTTACATAGGCGAAAATGTCTCAGTTAAGGGTTAGGTTTAAAAGCAGTTACCCAAAGAGGAAATTTTTTTCCCAAAAAACTGCTTGCATGAATATTCACAGATCATGTTGTTTGCCTTGGAAATGCAGGTTATTTCTTTTTACTTCTGTATTTGACCATCCTCTAGGATACTGTGGAATTTTTGTATAAAAAAGCCTCCATTTTTTAAAATGTGAAATAGATATTTTACTGTAGAATTTGAAAAGGGAATATATTTTATTGATTTTTTAACCTGGAGAATCTTTTCTGGATTTTTCACACTAATAATATTTTTATTTACATTAACAAGTGAAAATATCCTTTTTCGTGACAATCTTCAAATTCTTTCTGGAGTAGTCCTCAAATGACTACATCACTTTCCAACTGTTTCAATTAAGTGGGCTCCAGGAGAAGATCCATGGTGGTGTGAACCCAGTAACCAATGTGAGTCCTTTCAGTTATTCTGCAGAAGCCTCTCCACACTTCTCTAACCTGTGGTTTGTTCTAAGACCTGTAAGGAATGCCAATGTACAGATTACAAAGTATTTTCACAAGATTATCTAAGTTGGTCCTTACAAAAGCCTTTTTTCCTAAACAGGGACCTGAGACTCAGGGATATGAAGGGAGGTGAGAAGATGCAGACCTCCAGCCAGATTTTCTGATGACAAGCTCTGTGCTTTTCCTCTCATGCCCTGCTTCCCATAACTGGAGTCTCTTCTAGTTAAGATTAACCTTTAATTGGGAATTCCATGCTGGAGAGAAAACCCCTTCAGAGCCCAGGCTGTGCTAGGGGGGACACTGAGGACACCGTCGATAGAGAGGACTGGTCACTTTAACGTCTCTCTGCCTCCCACCTGAACATGTAGCTCAGTGCTGGAGGGTCAAAGGCAGGAAAAAACAAAATGTCTGTAGAATGAACGTTGATGTTCTTTAGTGTCTTTCTCTTATGGTATTCATGACCTTCATCCTCTGATCCCCTTTAGTAATGATAAGAATGATTACTATGATCACCCCCATTTATCAAGTACCTAATATGTATGTATTTTTCCAATTTTGCTGATTGATATCCAGTAGGCCCCCCTTATCTGCACTTTTGTCTTCCATGGTATCAGTTACCTGAGATCAACCATAGTTAAAAATATTAAACGGAAAATTCTAGAAGTAAACAATTCATACATTTTAAAGTGCATTCCATTCTGAGTAGTGAGATGGAATCTCATACCATCCCACTCCATCCTGCCCAGGATGTGATCATCCCTTTGAGGAATGTGTCCATGCTATGCCTATTACCCTCTGGTTAGCCCTTTAGCAGCCATCTGGGCTATCAGACCCACTCTGGCGGTATCACAGTGTGCTTGCATTCACATCAACCTTATTTTACTTTATAATGGCCCCAAAGTTCCAGAGTAGTAATGCTGGCATATTGTTATAATTGTTCTATTTTATTATTAGTTTTTCTTGTTAATCTCCTGCTGTGTCTAATTTATAAACTGAACTTCATTATAAGTACATACGTATAGGAAAACACATATATATAGGGTGTTGTACTGTCCATGGTTTTGGACACCCACTAGGAGTCTCCAAGTATACCTCCCAAGAATAGGGGGATTCCTGTAATGTGCCACTCATCCTCACAACCTTCTAGCAAAATGGCTGTTTATGACCTCATTATATAGATGAGGAAACTGAAGTATAGAGCGATGATATAACTTGCTCAACATCCTCGTGCCAGAAAGTCTCAGTGCCTGGGTTTGCACACGGGTTCCTCTGCCCCAAACCTGTACCCTCAGGTGTTAAGCTGGACGTTCCCACACCCCGTGGCTGCAACAATCACCTGTTCCAGGTTCACTTCTGAGCAGCAGCATTTGTATCTGTTAAGTGCCTATCACACCTGAAAGTACATTAGACTTTGTTCAAACGGAAATAATAAAATTTTAAAATTTAAATTGTCCAGAAAAGCTCACTCAGATTCAAAAATCACTTTCATTGCTCTTTGTTTTACTCATGCTAGTTCCTATCTTCCCTCTTTCACAGACACACTGCGTATTCTTCTAAGTTCAGATCCTTTGCTACCTCTGGTGCTTTTGCTGAATCGTGTCACCATGGTTTTCTCATACCTCTGCTTTGCTTACTTATCTCTGAATTGATCGAGTTCATTCTCATCTCTGTCCTCACATGTAAATTGTGATATCTGTTTAAACGCTTGCTTAGAACAGTTTGTCAGAAATTGTTAAATATTTAAATGATCTGATCTACTTACCACACACTTATCTTCCTGGAGTAGTGCATGTAATAAGTAGAATTATCAAAAACTGTGATGGATATAGAAAGTGCTTTATTTTCTTCCTTAAATTCAGTGTAGATTTAACTCTGTTTTGTTAATAATTTCAACCTCCCAAATCAGACATTTTCAGATAATTATTCTGTCTTGAGGTTCTGGTTATGTAATGAGAGTTTATTGGTACTATTTCAGTTTTCAGTATGCAACATCAGTGCAATGGGAATGGACTTTATTCCCACATTTCTTCTGCCTCTCTCTCTCTGACCCTGTGGCTCTCAGTGCATAGGCTGTTTTGGTCCTCAGATTAAGAACAATTTTATGGCCGGGGGTAGTGGTGCACACCTGTAATCCCAGCACTTTGGGAGGCTGAGGTGGCTGAAATGCGAGCTCAAGAGATTGAGTGCATCCTAGCCAACATGGTGAAATCCTGTCTCTACGTAAAACACAAAAATTAGCTGGGTGGTGGCACGTGCCTGTAGTCCCAGCTACTCCGGAGGCTGAGACGAGAATTCCTTGAATCTGGAAGTTGGAGGTTGCAGTGAGATGGGATTGCAACATTGCACTCCAGCCTGGCGACAGGACTCCATCTCAAACAATAAAATTTCTTTTAATCTATAGCTATATACGACTATGTACAACTTTGAGCATAATTCTCTTTGTGGAGAATAACTGAGTGGTGACGTGGCCCATGTTTATGAGGAAAACCATGCTACATTTTGGGGACACTGTCCTTGTTTGTGTATTTTCAAATGTAGAAAGTTAAAGGTAGAAAACTAAAAACAGTTATATGCAAGAACAATTTCTAGGCATATTACATTTTTATTTGACTAAAACTGAAGTGACTCAGGTTGATTTATTAAACCAGAACTAACAGTTCCAAACTAATTTGACTAATATGTTAGAAGCAATTTGGAAGCAGTCGATAGCACTAGCCATGTTATAATACAGCCTTTTGGTTTTGGGTCTGCTTGGCTAACCCAGGCATGCACAATCTATGGGTAGTTTACTTTCTATACCATGACATGATTCAGTTATTATTTACAAGTATATTTGTAAATTACCCACAGAATTAGACAGGGTTTATCAATTTTAAATTTTACTTTTGATAGCCAAACCCTAGTTTTAGTTTCCTTCTGTGAGTGCTTGGACCCATTTTCTGTCCTGTCTTTAGATTAGATAGATTTATACCATTTCTTTTTGTTATTAGTACAAAATTCTGACTGATAAAACAATAGCGCTATATTTATTGACTTCTATCATACTTGGTAAGATTGGTACTATTGTCATGTTTAGATGGGGGCACTGAGGCTTACAGAGGTTGAAAAACTTTCTGTAGTGCACACAGCCAGCCAGGGCACAAGGAACTAAATTTCAGACTCATGTCTGTCTGATTTCAAAACCTGAGGTTGTAGAGACCATGTTATTTTGCCTTAGGGTGCATGTTGGAGCATAGCTACTGATTTCTATCATATTTCCTTCTATCAGTAACTTTGAGAAGGATTTTAGGAGTCCTATACTTATCTGAACTAAGCACCAATGTTAACATTTTTTTCTATGTGGTAGAATTCCTATAATCACATTGTTCTAAAAATAATTGGAGGGGACCAACTATTAGCTTGACTGTGATGAATTCTGTCTCTGTGCACCTAGACTAGACAGTATTCTGGCTACAGGACACAATTTGTTCAGAACAATTATCACCAATATGACAACCCAAGATTATATTATCAAGAAAAATATTTTAGTAGAAAAAGGAGCAGGTCTGTATAACTGGGGTAACTACTGTGATGATATGGCCATTTATGGTAATAACAAAGGGAGAAAAGATGTTGTGGGTTGCTGTGGGGTGAGGGCAGACAAAATACCAGAAGACAGATTAAAGTGTTTCTAATTATAGTCTGTGGCAGTTAGCATTTTGGCCTCATGATCTTTGGCCCTGGTGTTACTCTTATGACTGTGTTATGTTCCATGGCAAATAGATTTTGCAGACATAATTAAGGTTACTAATCAGCTGACCTTAAAATAGGAAGATTAGTTTGGTTTATACAGGTGGGCCTACTCTACGTCATATATGCCTCTAAAAGCAAACATTTTTCTCCCAATGGTAGCAGAAATTCCAAGCACAAGAAGGGTTTGACATGCCCTTGGTAACTTGGAGATGAAGAGGGCCACATGTCGAGAAAACAGTGACCTCAATCCTACAGCCATGAGGAACAGGATCCTGCCAAAAGTGTGAATAAGCTTGGAAGCAGAAGCTTCCCCAGAGCCTCCAAGGAGGAACCCAGCCCACCCAGTGCCTTGTTCTCAGCCTGTTTGGTCTTAAGCAGAGGCTCAGTTGAGCCACGTGGTGCCTGGACTTCTGACTCATGGAATTGGAAGACAATAAATGAGTCTTATTTTAAGTAATTAAATCTGTGGTAATTTGTTACAGCAGAAGTAGAAAACTAATGTAGTACATAATTGATCAATTTTTTTTCACATGACCCTTGTAGGAATTTTCAAAAGAAAAATATTGCTTTTTCTGAATAATGAATAATACCTTAGGATATTTGTTGTACTGATTAATTATGTGTTCTACAGGGGTGCAAAGGAATACAACCATATTACCAACACTGTTGTAGAATCACCGCATGAACCCTAGTTGAAATCTAGGTGTACTTATGGTCTCTTCCTCAGGATCTCACTTTAATGGGAAAATTCAGCCTTAACACCAGAGCATTAGATTGTCTTATTCTTCAGGTCTAATGACTGAATGAATAGTGTGTAATAATACTTACAATAAAATATGTATATTGCAAGATAGTAAATGGTGAGTTACTAAAAGAAAGGATGTAATGAAAACTAACTGAATTTAATCTATTGGTTTTTCCATGGTCAGTAGATACATGCTTCACCATATAGAACAGCATATCATGGTGTTAGAAGTAACTGGTTCTTCCTTTTTTTTTTTTTTTTTTCTTGAGACAGTTTCTCTCTTGTCGCCCAGGCTGGAGTGCAATGGCGCAATCTTGGCTTACCACAACCTCCACCTCCTGGGTTCAAGCGATTCTCCTGCCTCAGCCTCCCGAGTAGCTGGGATTACAGGTGTCCGCCACCAGAACCAGCTAATTTTTGTATTTTTAGTAGAAACAAAGTTTCTCCATGTTGGTCAGGCTGGTCTCAAACTCCTGACCTCAGGTGATCTGCCTACCTCAGGCTCCCAGAGTGCTGGGATTACAGGCATGAGCCATCGTGCCCGGCCTTGAAGTAACTGGTTCTAAGGGAAATTAGTAAGGAGTGTTTAAAAAAAAATTGTAGGTATTGAGTTCAAAATTGAATATGAATTTGGAAATTGGAAATGTAGGGAGTTTTATTTGCCTTTTATCCTTTGTGTTACAGATTAATCTCAAAGGTATCGGTGAAATCTATAAAATACGTATTGGACATGATAACACTGGAAAGAATCCCAGGTGGTATCTGGAAGAAGTTATACTTGAAAATATAGCCACATACGAGCTATTTTGTTTACCTGTTGATTCCTGGATAGCTGAGAATGAAAATGATGGAGATCTATGGAAGGAAATACCCATCATGGGAACTAAGAAAGCACCTTTGCCAGGTATATCATTTCATTTCCTTTGTGATGTGTATTGAAAATTAAAATAATTGAGATGATTTAGAACAGGGGCTGGCACCTTTTTCTATAAAGGACCAGACACTAAATAACTTACACTTTGTGGGCTATAAAGTCTCTGCTAAAGCAGCTCAGCTCTGCCAGTGTAGTGAGGTGGCAGCTACAGATAACATGGAAACAAATGACGTGGCTGTATGCTAATCAACTTCATGTGTAGGCTCTGAAATTGGAGCTTCATATAATGTTTATTTGTTAAGAAATGGTATTCTGGTTTTGATTGTTTTAATCATTAAGAAAATAAAAAGCATTCCAGCTCCTGGCCTGCACAAAAACAAGTGGCCAGCAGAGCTGGCTTATGGGCCGCACGTTGTTTGGCCACCCCGATCTAGATCATTAGGCTTTAGGATTAACACTAGTATGTCTGTTCAAAGGTGACAATGTATATCCAAGAATAGATGCGTGTGCTTAACTCATCTTTCTGTAAGACGCTTTGCTGCCCATTTAAATGTGACTTTCTTCTTAGCTCGTCATGTTAACAAATGCCAGCAATCATGAACTTTGGAGCACCTGAATTCCCTTACTGGTTGTCTTTTCTTTTTTGCGTGAAAGCGAACTCACGCAATGTCTTAATTTTCTCTCTGTCCATTCCTTGTATCTCTGATAACTATCTTCCTTCTGCCTCTACCATTGGAGAGAAAACGTTATTTCTCAATGGGCTCTGATGGCCTCTCTGTTCAGAATTGAATGATTTTTTTTTTGAGACAGAGTCTCACTTCGTTGACGGGTGCCAGGCTAGAATGCAGTGGCACGATCTCGGCTCACTGCAACCTCCACCTGCTGGGTTCAAGCAATTCTCCTGCCCCAGCCTCCTGAGTAGCTGGGATTACAGGCATTAGCTGCCTTGCCAAGCTAATTTGTGCATTTTTAGTAGAGATGGGGTTTCACGATGTAGGCCAGGCTGGACTCGAACTCTCAAACTCCTGACCTCAGGTGATCTGCCCAAGGCTGCATTATTTTAAAGTGAGCTTTAAACTCCAGGAAACAACTCTTGTATTTCTTTGAGTTGCTTCTATTGGAGCACATTTGTTACATGCAAAAAAAAAAAAATGTGAAAGGCAGTTGTATGAGTTTTTTTTTTTTTTTAATTTTATTTGAGGTCCAAGAGAAACTACATTGTATCTTAAATGAGCTATTGATTTTGGGTCCATTTAACTCGAGCAGCAATAAAGGCTCAGCATGTCTTCCCTGCATCTTTCTGTTCATCCTTTCTCCAATCTAGCTAATGAAACTTTATCCATTAGCACTTCCCACCTAAAGGGGATAATTTCTTAGCTGAAGCACACTAACTATTTCTTAAGGTATTTTCTCCAGCAGAATAATACAGTGTAATAATGATATTTACAGCTAATCTGATCAAGTCTTTTCATTTTTCTCAGGCTCTGACAAATCAATCCAGTTGCCCCTTTCCCAGATTAAATATTTGCACATTTAGGGGAAAATCATTAAAATAAGAAAATGAAAAAAATACACCCCAATATTCAGCAATTAAACAGAGATCAAAACTCATGGGTGGCCAAGGAGTGTTCTGGGTATGCTGAGTACCACCTTTTGGAAAATCATCTTGGTGGTCTCCAGAGGCTCAGTTATTACTCCCATGACATCAAGGAAAGCCCACAGTGGATTCAGACCAATGAACTGATACTTCCCTGACTCGGCTTTGAGAAGAGAAGGAAGGAAATGTTGACCTTCAATATTTTGGGATTATCTGTCCATCTGTCAGAGCATTCTCTGGCTGGCCGTGGGAAAAACAGGAGTGATAAGGAGAAACTTTTAAATTATTAAGCTATTAATATAAGCTGGATAAAGTCGTAGGGGCGCACTTTAGGGTTGGATACTTTTTAATTTAGTAGCACAAGAAGAGTGGTTTTCCAGGCAGTTAGCACTTGCACTCTGAGCCGATTAATTTTGTGACATTGCCTCTTAGTTTCAAAGGATTGCTGGAATGTTTTCAAAAGAAAAGGGTTTTGAGGCTACTAGTCTGTAAGTTATCATTCTTTGGGGGCTGAGCTAGATTGCTGAGGGGATCATAGTGATCTCCTCCCAGAGGTCAGCACTGCCAAGTGGAGCTTGTTCATGCCTCTCTCTGATTTATTCACCATCTGTGGTGTTGGTGGTGAGCTGCCTGGAGGAGATGCCGATTGCCCTTGGCTTGTTGTCCTTAAGAGTCTTTAGTTAACGGCCTGGCAGGGATGCCCAGGGCTGATAGGAATGCTGACTCAGCTCACGGCGGCCTCACCACACGTTCTGGCTCCAGGCTCTCTCCAGGAGAGATGGATGATAAAGGAAGGTGAGGTTCGAGGCCACATCTATGGGTGAAGAAATGTTTGTTGCCAGACTTTGGCAAGTGGTCAGGAGGTATGCTTAGGGCTTTACTTCAGATCAAGAAATAACTATCTGAGAATGTATTAAAGTACCACCATATTTGAAATAGGCCTACTTCAAAATGTTTGCATTTATGAAACTTGCAGTCATGAGAAAATAAACTGAAGTGCCTGCTGACAAACTGTAGCAAGTTTTAGATAATAACTGAGCTAAATCCGAAAAAAGAAAGGATAAGCTTTCTTTAATGCTTTAGCCTTTATCACAGTACCCGTTCATATGTGAGGGCAAAAACATGGGCTTCAGAGTGATACAGACCTTCTCATCCACAAGAGGACCGTAGCTCAGACACACAGCATCTGGCCTCAAATCCAGGTCTCCATCACTGGCTGTGTGAATGGGGGCAAGTGGCCAGGTTTTCTGAATTTCTGTTACTTTCTTTGTGACATGGGAAATATAACATCTATTACCAAAATGATTACCATTTAATTCACCATCCAAACCAGGACTTTTCTGAGAGCAAAGAAGGGCTCTGAATCATTATTTTAGGAGAGCAGTGTCAGTGGAGACCTTTCCAGGCAAACCCAGGCCATGAGCCTCCTGTGGGGTTTCCACCAGCAGCGCGGCAGAGTAGGGCAATGGGTGCTCTAAATTCATTCCTTCCCCTCCTTCCTTCGCAGCATTTAGCTGCCATCATGGGAACACTGCTATCACAAAGAGAACACTGGGAGTAGTATAGGCTGTTCTCAACCCCACAGCCAGAGTGACCCACTTAAAATGTCAATCAGATTATGTCATTCCTTTGCTTACAACCCTCCAAATGTTTTCTGACTTACTAAGAGTAACAGCCAAAGTCATCACAATGTCCTACAAGGACCTACTTGTGTCGGCCACCACCCGCTGCCCCCAGCTGCAGCCTCTGTCTCCCTCGTGGCTCTGGCTTGCATCCTCAGAGCCCTCAGGCCCCTGCCCTTTCTGTCCCATCTGCTGTCACAGACCTCACCCAGGCCTCTGCATGGCCAGCTCTTCATCTGTGCTCAGGTCTCTGATCCAAGGGACCTTTCCAGTGCCACTTTCCCTGCAACCTTCTGTAAAACTGCAAGAAACTCCATTCCCTTCCCAACTGTGGCAACCCTTTTCTCTCTACGGCTCAGACATACTTCTATTTTGTGTGTGTGAGACAGTGTCTTGCTCAGGCTGGAGTGCAGTGGTGCAACCTCAGCCCACTGCAACCTCTACCTTCTGGGTTCAAGCGATTCTCCTGCCTCAGCCTCCTGAGTAGCGCCATCATGCTCAGCTAGTTTTTGTATTTTAATTTTATCTATCTATCTATCTATCTATCTATCTATCTATCTATCTATCTATCAATCAATCATCTATCTGTCTATTTTTGTATTTTCAGTAGAGATGGGATTTCACCACGTTGGCCAGGCTGGTCTCAAACTCCTGACCTCAGGTGATCCACCCGCCTCAGCCTCCCAAAGTGCTGGAATTACAGGGGTGAACCACTATGCCCGGCCCACAGGTATTTCTTCTTCGGCAATCAGATAGGTACTTTCAATCAAGAGGCACAGGAAGCTGCAGTCCCAAACCGCCTCTGTTGGTCTTGGATCCCAAACCTTCAGCGCAGACTGGAACTGAACTGTCTGCACATGCTTAACGCTGAATCTCATTTGCCATCTGTTCCTGAGATCTCATTTCTCTGAGCTGTATCAATGTGATCTCACTACAATCAGTGCTTCGAAAGCTTAATTCTTTGACCTAAGAGAAAGCACTAAAACAGTTCATTAGTTAAATCAAAGGGAAGCTTTAGCCTAGGGGTTTGTCTTCGGGAAGTCTGGTTGCCCTGCCTGTAGATCTCCAGGGCCCTCGTGCCCACCCCTGCTGCAGTCCTGCGGGGGCTGGCAGCTCTCCCTGCACAGCATCACAGGGCTTAGGTGCAGAGGGAAGCAGTCCCGCAGCAGAGGTGGCGGGGTAGGGGGTAGGGGCGGGGCGCATGAGGAGTCTTTGGTGCAGTCATTAGTGTTACCTAGGTGCATTACAGCCTCATGGCTAAGACTAAGGGACTAGGGAAGTCCCCGAAACACAATTGCAGTCTTTGTTCTGATTAGGAAAGTTTCCACGAAAAAGACTCGTGTTCACTAAAAGTATTGTGTGCCCTTTGATAAGGCTGTGAGCATAAATGAGAAGTTCATGGCCTGTTAGCCTTCTCCTTGAACTTTGTGGTTATTTGGTTATGTACCCAAAGGTAGGTAGAACCTAAAACTTTTCCAGAACTTTTTCCCAAGATGAAAGAAGTGTGCTGAGAGAGCATGGCCACAGGATGATACCAGCTGGACAGAACTGGGAGCCCAAGGAATCCCTCACACCACCTCCTCTAAGTGAGGAGCTAAATAAATATTTAATTCAATAAACAAATATTTAGCCCCTCGATGTATTTACCTTTAATGGCAAAAATCACAGTTACATTTGTACCAACCTGTAGAAGCGCCTGAGCAGAGAATCTTAATTAGGGTCCTAATTAAGATGTAAGGTCTCATAGATTTCCCTGGAGTGTAGCGGTGTTTGCCCCTAATAAAGGATGTGGAGTCCTCTGTGTGTCCATGTGTGTGCATTTGTAGACATGCTGGCACACATGTTTGCACCAGGGCACATCTCTCTAGGTTAAGTTCCATAGATCATTTCCCAATAAAACATGAACTACGTACCTCGTTAGGAGAACAGAAGTCTGCAACATTAGGGATACAGCTGAAAAAATAATATTTTTCTGTGATCTTATTGTTTATTTTTAAATGGATACTATTTCCTGAGCAGACTGAGAAATCTTGGATCCTTTGGGTAGAAGGAGAATGAAAGACGCAACTGGGTCACACTGTGTAAAGGAGATGAGGAGGTATTCTAAATGAGCTCTGGCTTACCATGCTAGGTCCCCACCTCGCCCCTCTTCAGTCCCTCCATGAGCTGGTGAATGGCACTCCTTAGGGACGGTCGGAGTCTGGAAAGCCAAATTCCGTTGTCCACTTCACTGACACGTATGGACCTGGGCCCAGGAGATGTGTGGCCAAAGGGCCAGAAGCTGGGTGGCCCCTGGGGTGAACTGGGGAACAAGAACAAAGTTAGGAAGGAGGAGACACGCCCCAAAGACTATCGGGGAGGAGCACTTTGGGGCTGGGGTTGCAGAGTGCCTGGGAAGGCGACCTTGGGAAGGTTGCAGCTCTGGGTGAGGGCAGCCACTGCCTTCTTTAGATGGTTCATACCTGATGGGTGGTTCTTTGGCAACTAGCAGAGAGCGGTGCACAGGACTCATGGATGGATGGATGAAGGAGCACTTCCTTATTGAGCAGATATGCACGTGTGCTAGGAGCTGGGGGTTCTGACCTGAAAAAACATGAGCCCTTCCCCTAGGAACATGGAAGTTAGGAGCAGGGAAACCAAGAGGCCCCCTGCAGGGATGAGTGGACTTCTGCAGGAATGCCCTTAGAGAGTGACAGCTCGGGCTACAGACGGTCCTGCAGACACAGCTGTTGCCTGATAGATCACTGATAACATAGGTTGGCCTTAACAATGCAATTACCAAATATCCTTTCACGCTTTGTTCAAAATCATCCTAAATTGAGGAGACTGCTTCATTTTAAGGCATTTCTCTGGCAATAGCTGCTTAAATCTAGGAGGAAAATTGCCTGGCTCAACTAGTGTATTATCCCTTCCTGTTACTGACAGATGGCCGACTGTGGGTGAGGCAGCTGCCCGCTCCTTGGATGCATACTTCTGGGGCCGACATCATTTGCCTTCAGTACTTCATTGCTCATGTTTAATCACAACATCTTAGGCGAGTTTAGAAGTGGCCCTTCCTTTTGAAACATCTACTGGTCCTCATGTTCTATGCATTTCTAGACATACATAGAAGTCTAATAGAGGAAGAATCAATTCTGTTCTACAGTTAAACTTCTGGTCTCTAAATATTTAAGCCATCCATTCCAGCCAGCTTTGTGAAGGGCTGTCTTCACTGCCACATGTCTGCAGTTTTCACTTTACCTTGCATAATCAGAAATGGGCCACCAGGGGAAAGAACAGCTTCTTGGCCCAAGAAGAATATGAGATGATCCTTAAAATGGAATCCAGATTAAAAACATGGAACTGTACAAAATATAGTACATTTTATAAACAATTAATTGGCTTCAATTCCTTTATACGTTCATTTAAGAAACAGACACGTGTCGTGTGTGAGGCCATCTTTCTAGCCATGGTCCAGGTCTGCTATATCTGCATTGCTTTCACCATCATCTGGTGGATTTGTATCTTCATAATGATACCTCTGAAGGGTACAGAATATAACCTTGTTCCTTGTCCACAACTGATTAAAATCTATAGCCTTCCTAAGGAAAGTATTGGGGGTCATGGAAATATTCTCTATCTTGATTCTGGTGGTAGTTCCAAGACTGTACGCATTTGGTAACACTCATCAAACTGTGTGTCTTAAAAGTGAATTTTACTACATATAAATTATACTTCAACATACTTGACTTAAAAAATAACCCACACCCTCGTTGCTACCAGTGGTGGAAATCTTAATCATTTTGACTCCGAATAAACTCAGTCACTTCCAGTATACAGTTATTTAGTTTCTTTTGGTCTAAAACTGACCAGTTCAGGATTCTTTCTTCCCATTCTGCCCCTTCTCCTACTCCATGTGGATACCTTAGTTCCTGGATATTGTCCTTATGTCTGCAGGTGCGAAGGCCACCTTCAGTCCTCTTTGGCCCTCCCCGAGGTGTCTCATTCTGTTTGTCTTTGGGGGTCACCTCCTGCCTCACTGGTAACATATGCTGAAGGAAGCACACATCACACCATGGCTCTGGGTTCTGTGCCACCCTGGCTAGAAAAATGTGTCTCTTTGGGACTATCACATTGATCTCAGCCACTCCATGCTTCTTTTAGCAGCAATGGTGAGAGCTGATGAGGGTACCCGTTGCCTTTCCCACACTCCTCCTGCCTGCTCAGACAACAGGAGGCTGCCTCAGGACTGCCCCTGAGATCCAACCCTCAGACTCTGCTGGTGCATCGCTGAGGCCAAACCAGAGACACCAGGGAGGGAGGGAGGGAGACAGAAAAGGGGCTTTTCCCCCTGACATGCTTGTAAAAAAAGAGAGGGTTTTTTTTTTCCAGAAAGTCTTAAAATTAATAATCACATCTTTCACAAGTGATTTCTCTCCTAAGATTCATTCAGTTTGTTTCAGAAATCTGTGGACTTTTTGTTCTAGGCCTTATTCAGAACTGTCTTCCCTCAAGCAGTAAGAGGGCCGAAAGGCCCTCGGGGCAAAAAATAAAATGTAGAGAAGAAAAGTCTCAGCTACAATCTCATAATAGTGTCCTCATGTGTTTGCCAGAATGATGATGAGAATAACGATCTTTTGACAGATGGAATTCCAGTTCTGAATGGTTGAAAGCGGGGCTTTGTTCTGGCTGCCTTCATTTTAGATGGTGCAATGCTTCCACTGGCTCTCAGAGAAGAGGCCATCTGGGCCACAGGCAGCGGCACTGTAGCTGCTGACTCGAGAGCTGTACTGGGTCACCTCTGAGCTCTGAGAGCCCGTCTACTCTCCTGGTTGATTGCTGATAGGTATCACAGGCCCTGGCCTTACCCCGCTTGCTGCTATTCATTAAGCTGTCATGGCTCTTCACACTTTGCTCCTACTACTGTCCCTGTTTACAGCTTTGGCCCTGGGGCAGTGTGTGTGTGGTCCACTTTTTAGGGACAGCTAAGTTGGCTGCACTGTTCGGGGCTAGGCCCCAGAGCAGTGCGGGGCTCTGAGTAGAGAAACGCAGAATGAATCAAACAGCGGCTGCTTCTCTTCCCTGCAGACCTACTCTCACTTCTATGACTTCTGTGTCCTTGGCCTCTAGTTCTGTGAAATATATGTATTATATATATATATATAGCTTTTGTTTTGGTTTCATCTGCTCTTAATTTTAGAAAAATTTCCCACAACATGAAAGTCCATGTGGTTGCCCTCTCTCCTTCCTCTCCCATCCCTTCTCCCTCCTATTGCAGTTTTGCAGTCATTTCTCCCTGACCCACCTACGTGTGGGCTCAGTTATCTGGCACAGGCATCCTTGGCAGTCAACTTGGGCAGCACAAGTGCCCAAGTGAGGAGCTGAGGCAGCAGGTAGAACTGGGGAGTCTCTGGCAGTTTCCACCTGCTTCTGTACCTTCTTCTCTGAGCCCCAAGGTTCATGGGCTCCTTGGCTTCTAAGGAGTGCCTCCTCCTATCCGGTTCTTCCTGGGGCCTGAGGACAAGGTCTTGGTGGAGTGCTTCCAGGAGTGATAAGGAGAGATCAGTGCAGGTGTCTGGTTGTTGATGTGTCCTGATCATCCTCTACCTCTGCCTGGTGTGGACTGGGCCCAGTGATACAGCTGCAGAAGACACAGATGGTGTCTGGTTTAGGGCTCTTCTCCCATACACGCTGCTAGACAGAGACTCCTGTAGCATCATAGAAATATGAACTCATAGCCAAAATGATGTAATCTCTGCATAGTACAACTGTGTCAAAAGAAAATAAAGAGACTAGATCATGATGCAGTGATATTATAGCAAAGAAACTAAAAATTTAAAGACTTATACTGAATCTATTTAAAGAGATAAAAAAATGTTAGTGATGAAGAACAGTTCTTTCCCAAGATTTTTTTTGTTTTTTGGAGATGGAGTTCTCTGTTGCCCAGGCTGGAGTGCAGTGGCGTGATCTTGTCTCACTGCGACCTCCACCTCCTGGGTTCAAGCTACTCTCTCACTTCAGCCTCCTGAGTAGCTGGGATTACAGACGCCCACCACCATACCTGGCGAATTTTTGTATTTTTAGTAGAGATGTGGTTTCACCATGTTGGCCAGGCTGTTCTTGAACATCTGACCTAAAGTGATCCACCCACCTTGGCCTCCCAAAGTGCTGGAATTACAGGTGTGAGCCACCACACCTGGCTTAGGATGATATTTTAGAGAAGCTTCATAATGGCTGATAAGCTCTCAGACTAGTGACACTCAGTCAGGTCAACCATTCTTGGCTGTGCCAAGGCTGCCCATCAAGCAGGCAGAAGTTAGGAAATGCCAACACCTGGAACTCTGAAGGAGCCTACAGTTCACCAGTGCATTCTTCCATAAATTAACAACAACAACAACAGAAGTACATTGTATTTTCTGCTTTTTGTTTTTACTGGTTCAACAACCAACCAGGAGACTAAGCAGCTGAAGCCATTCATTGCAGTAAAATTGGACTGGAAAAAAAATTAAGCTGTTGTGCCTGGAAAAATTTTTTGCACATCCCTCTCCTAAACTTTTAGTGAAAAATCATATCATCCACTTTCCTCAGCCATGAGACGTTTTAAATATATCCTTATGACTAAGCAATTATGTGTCCCCATGAAAAGCAAGCATATTAAAAATTAAATAAATAAGCAACTCTGTGCTTGCTGCAGTAAGCAGAGACTGAAGAATCCAGGGATTAAGGATACTATTTACGGAGCTGTTAATGCTTGGAGTTGAGGCTGATAAATCATCATTAACAAACACTTAGCAAATATTTGGGCCTACAAAGATGTTTGAAAATAAACTTGCAGGTGAAGATTTTAAAAGATTTTTGTGCCCCTAATAGATCCTATAAATCTTATTTATGTAGTCTAAACATTTATAAGCCCAAAGGATGAATGAGTTAAAGAAATCAGACATTAAACATGCGAGCTTTGATAATACATGTGTTATACATTCCTTGACAGATGGGAAAATTGTTGAAATGGTAATTAATAAAAATAAGGATGAGAGTGTTGAAGATAACGACATTGCAAACAAAAGTGAAAATACGTCGTGTAGCTATCAGTTGAATTGGGTGATAATTGTGGCAAAATAGGAAGACAAGCATTTTACGCTGTGCTTCTGGCTGACTTTGTCATATAAGGTTTTCATAAGCACCTGAAGCTGGTGGCTAATTGTCAGAAAGGAAAATTTAACATCAACCATGATAAAAAGAACATTTAAAAAATTTGGCAGAAATGTCCAATATATATGGATAACCAGGAACAAATCTCCTTTTTCAAATCCTTTTAGCTAAATGACAGTGACAGATGCAATAATAGCCACTTCTAAAACTGGTGCTTTAAGAATGATTATTTGTAGCCTGAATGACAGGTATTAGTAATACTTGTCTTTGAATATATTCAGGTGAAATATCTCCTCCATTGTGGAAAACACTGACATCTTGAAATCTATCCTTGTATTTTTTCAAGTATTCGAGCTAGTTTTAAGTTCTCTTCTTACATATTTTAGACTTACCATTGCACTCCCCCAGGAGTTAATCTCCTTGTATGTGGGATATCCTTCTCTTGGGATAAGATGGTTTGTCAGCCTTGTATATTTTTACAATAGAATGAATATTTGTTAGCTAGGGCATATGGCCCTGCTTTTAAATTAACAACATTGAGCCTTGACTTTTCAGGCCCAAAGAGAAGGACTGAATAAAGGAGTTGATGCAATCTTTGCTTACTAAGACTTGTTTATAACACCTGATATTTTAGGGTGTGTCTGAGTGACATGCTAACAACATAATTTAAGTTCTCCCTTTGGGTTGAGTTACATGAAGAAGAATTTCATATTGCCTTAAAGATCAAGAAAAAAAGATCTGAAGTTAGAATTTATTGTTATGAATTTAGCACTAAAGAAAGAATTTACACGCTTTTGTTGCACTACTGTAGCAAATTGCTTAGTGAATCATATTATGTAATCTAATGAAAAAAAAAAAAAAAACAGTGTTACAGATTCCAGCCAAGTGTCTGTTTCTCCAGGTGGGGTGGGTGGATTGTGTTTTTTTTTTTAATCTCCCAATTTAAACTATGTCACTCTTTTTGACTTCGTTTGAGAATAAAACTTAGAGCTCAACCATGATAACCACCTTGTTTTAAATTTCTGGTACATTTTCTTTCTTTGAATTATTTTAGATGGCACATACACACATGTGCTTTTTGAAGTACATGTGTATTTAATCTAATCAGTTAGACCAGCTTCTGGGAACACTGTGTTGAGAAGTGTCTGAGGCCATGTGCAGGTTAGCAGGAAGCTGCGTGATTTCATTAGGGGTGTGCAATGGTCGAGGAAGGGCTGAGTGTTGCTTTTTGTGCTGTCAATATGTGTTTTATGTCCTAAATGCTTTTTGATATATACTTTCAAACACCTTTAAGTATTCATTTAACTGTCTGTCTTTATATCTGTTTTAATATTTTAAGGGCTCCCTTTAAAAAAGGTCATAAACAAGTTCACTCTTCATCTGAAATTTAAAAGATTTCTCAGTGAACAGAAGCCTGGTTTCTCTATTTAAAGATGCCAAATCATGCTGGTCCTCACAAGCATCATACTTGTTTTCATGAGGCATTCTAGGAGAAGTTTTCACTTAATTCAGTCCAGGCAATCCCACAGGTTGTCAGATCAGCTCTTCTTTATAGGTTGTTTTAAAGATTTCTTTGGTTGTCCTAAATTCATGAGAAGTGTTCTAATTTTCTGCTTACACTCAGCTGGGTTTCACTCTGGGGTATTTTTGAATATGTAAGACTGCACAAAGAAACTGATTTATCTTCTCTGCTTATACCATTTCCCAATATACCACATTTGTCTTTTTAAAGGTGAGGCATGATAGAAACAGTCAATGTTTCTCACTTACCTTGTTTTCTTACTTGTTGGATTTTCATGTCTGAGTTCTTTGGAAAATGTTAATGTGAATTTCTATAAATGAAACTGCTCAATTGCACAAAGTATGATTTATAAAGAGTTCTAGGATCTTGGAATAAAAAGTACTCATTGTATCCCAGATATTATTCTTACTAGTAATATCAGCAAGAGCAATCTCTTTTCTAATTACTGACTTGTATCAATGTCTCAGAAATTGCCTTAATTCTAAGGTCAAATATAGTGGATTATAATTTGCTTGTACTTTATTGGACTTTTTTAAAATTAAATTTGCACCTTTCTAGGATCTTTGTATTTCTTCTCCCTTAAGAGGGCTATTAAAATCTCCATTATTAGAATAATCTCCAAGAAGTAGCACCATGAATGACCAGCTGTCATTAGAACAGCCAAACTTCATGGGGAAAAAAATGCCACTTTCATCTAATTAAGAGAGAGGAGAGTTTTTGTTTTTGTTTTTTTTTTTTTTTTTTTTTAAAATACAACTTCTCATTATAACTGTGAAAGTGCAGTGGTTAATGAAAGTACATAATTGCTAACAATGATTATTTTGAAACAGTAGTTCTGGGAATAGCTGAGAGTCTGTATGGAAGAGGAAACATTAAACAGCTGAAAGTATGTTTGAAAGGGGGTACACAGAAGAAAAAGAGCTGGGGCCAAGTACCATAGAGAAACTCACATCAGCTAGATGAAAGAACATTCTGATTTCCTTGTGGAATATCTAACTACATTCAAAGACATAAATAAGAATGAGAAAGATAATGTTGGATTTCTTATGTTTCAGTGGTGCTTTATGAGATTCACATATACACTGGCACAATGCCAGGGGCAGGAACAGAGTCTAATGTATTTATCAACCTCATCGGTACCAGAGGAGATTCAGGAAAACGAAGACTTCATCATTCGAAAAACAATGAAATCAAGTTTCAGCGTGGACAGGTAATAGAAACAGGTCTTCATCAGTTTTACTGTCCTTCCTCTAATTTCTTTAACAATAAGACACACAAACAGAAAATTTCCGAGATGCTCAGTTGATTCCTATGAGGAATTTAGGATGTGGTCATTGCTTAGCAGGTATGTTATAGTTCTGGGGTTGAGTAGAGGTGAGACTTAACCAGGAGCAAGCTTCTAGTGAACAACCACAGCAAACCCAATATTCTACTTCCAGATAGGGCAGACTCGACTGTCACAAAATGAGCATCCTGCTGAGAACTACCAGAAACATTTGATAAAACATCTTTTAAATTGGTTTTAAACGTATGAGAGAGTGACCCAGGCAGTTAGGGCTTGAGGGCCCAAGATCCTGGAGAGAAAGAAAGCCCAGAGGAGAACCTGACATCAGCATGGCTTTCCGCCATTTGTAAGGGGAAGCTTAGAATCAAGAGGCCAGTCAGAAGGTCACCATGGCGTAGTGGAGAGTCTGAGTGCTGTTCAAGATTTCGGAGGCCTCACGGAGCTGGGATTTCTCACTTGAAAAGTGGCGACCTTAGTGTGAGCCCTCTCAAAGCAGAGCAGGGACAGGTCCTGCGGCTCATGATTGCGAACGGTGATCCCAGGAAGCAGCAGTGAAGGAATGTAGACAGTGAGAGAGAAAGAGGGAGAACCAGTAGGAAGTGCCCTCAGGAAGTCATTGCTGTTGTCAGCAGGGACTGGATCACTCTGGTCCAGAGCCACCAGGCTGGGCACCAGGAGCAGCAGTGGCGAGAGCAGCCTTGGGAGACAGAATTCGTGTCTTACGGTCAGGCACAGGTAAACTCCATCTCTGCCATTATGGTTACTGCATCCATGGCCCATGGCCCATTGCACCACAGGCACTGAGGTGGCCACAGCAAGAACTCTAAATAGAAACTTATAAAATATGATTGGAAAATAATTTAAAACACAGCTACATGGGAAGCTCAGGTAGGGGAATTGCTGCCACCCAGCCCAACTTAGCAAGACCTCATGTCTAAAAAAAGAGAAAGAAGAAAGAGAGAGAGAAAGAGAGAAAGAAAAAGAAAGAAATATACTATGTTCAGGGGCTCAGTATTATAAAGTTCTTACTGTGGTCTAATTGATCTGCAGTTTTAACATAATACCAATCAAAATCTCAGGATCTTTTTTAAAACAGAAATTGGCAATCTAATTATAAAAGTGATGTGGAAATGCAAACAGTCAAATACACCTAAAATAAATGTAGAAGAAGAAGCACTAAGTGGAGGAATTATAGTACAGACTTATAAAATTAAGGTAATTAAGACAGCATCAATGTGTACAAAGAAAGTCAAATAAAGCAAAGAAACAGAAGAGAGTCCAGAAACAGATCCACGCATCCTAATGTGCAGCATCACGGAAAGCATTTAAAATTTTCAACAAAGTTTTAATATTGGATATTGTTACAGAAAAAAAAGTCACCATTCCTATTTTACATCAAATCCCCAAATCAGCTTTATGTAAATTTATGTCTAAGTGTAAAAGGTAAGATAGTCAGATACCTAGAAGATATGATGCAAGAAAATCTGCATAATCTAATGGGTAGACTAGGACTTTAAAAATGTTTAATTTTGGGCTGAGTGTGGTGGCTCACGCCTGTAATCCCAGCACTTTGGGAGGCCGAAGTGGGTGGATCATTTGAGGTCAGGAGTTTGAGACCAGCCTGGTCAACATGGTGAAACCCTGCCTCTACTGAAAATACAAAAATTAACCGGGCGTGGTGGCGGGCGTCTATAGTCCCAGCTACTTGGGAGGCTGAGGCAGAAGCATTCCTTGAACCTGGGAGGTAGGGGTTGCATTGAGCCGAGATAGCACCAGTGCACTCCAGCCTGGGTGACAGAGCAAGACTCTGTCTCAAAAAAAAAAAAAATTAATTATGGTAAAATATACATAACAAAATTTATTTTTAAACAATTTTTAAGCATAATGTTCTTAAAGTATAAATGTAGTGGTTTAAGTACATTTGCATTATTGTGTAAGTATTACCACTGTCCATCTCCAGAGCTCTTTTCATTTTGCAAAACTGAAACACTGTATCCATTAAACAACTCTCCATTCTTCCATCCTCCATCCCGTGGCAGCCACTATTCTTTTTTTTTTTTTTTTTTTTTTTTTTTTTTT
>PVKP010033678.1:8371-24937 GCA_004027715.1 Plecturocebus donacophilus | reverse complement strand
ATTCTGATTTCGGGTGTTCTCAGCCTTTTTGCACTGGTTTCTTCCCATTTTTGTGGATTTATCCACCTGTCGTCTTTGTAATTGCTGACTTTCAGATTGGGTCTCTGAGTGGACGTCCGGCTTGTTGGTGATGAAGTTTTTTCTGTTTCTTAGTTTTCCTTCGGGGGGGCGCCCCTTTCCCACAGAGCTGGGCCTTCCCACGTTCAGCTGTACTTGCTGTCAGTCCTCAGCGCTTCCAATTGCTGTTCTCCTTGTGGGGATGGGACCAGCCGAGCCCTACTAAAAGGGCACCCAGTCCCGTACACTCTGCACCGAGAAGCACCGCGCCAGCCAAAAGAGTTGCACTGGCGACCCATGTGGCTCCTTCTCTGGGAATCTGTCTGTAGGCATCAAAAATTCGTCTGCAATTGCGGCATCCACTCACTCTCTGTGCTTTCACTGGGAGCTACAATCCTGAGCTGCTGCTACGTGGCCATCTTGGATCTCTCTCAGCCTGGTGATGAAATTTTTTTCTGTTTCTTAGTTTTCCTTTGGCAGATGCCCATTCCCCACAGAGCCGGACCTTCCCGGGTTCGCTGTGCTTGCTGTGAAACTCTCAGTCCTCAGCGCTTCCAATTGCTGTTTTCCTTGTGGAGATGGGACCAGCCGAGCCCATCCATCCATATACTCTGCACCGGGAAGCACCACACTGGGGCACTGGCAAAACAGCCGTGACTGCCAAAAGAGTCGCACTGGCAACCCGTGTGGCACCTCTGCCTGGAATCTCCCGGTCTGTGGGCAACAAAAATTTGTCAGAAAGTGTGGCGTCCACTCGTTCTCTGCGCTTTCACTGGGAGCTACATTCCTGAGCTGTTGCTAATCAGCCATCTTGGATCTCTCTCCAACTTTGTTAATAATACCGTATACTTAACATTTTATACTTAACATTTTTTCAAAATCAAATCTCAAGTAATCTTACCACACATTCCCACTCAGACACACAGACACATAAGGTAACTATGTAAAGTGATAAATATGTTAACTAGTTTAATCAAGGTAATTAAAAAATATATACATGTCTCAAAGCATCATATTCTACATCCTAAAATATATACACTTTGTCAATTATACTCAACAAATGTTAAAAAATGTTAAAAAAAAAAGAGTTAAAAGTAATTAACAAGTACTATCTAGCCACGTGTAAACTCCATTTAGAACCCTTTTCAACATCTTCTGGATTGTTTAAAAAATCTAAATCTACATTATGTTTTTGATATCAGGGTAGTGCTAATGAGAAATAATGGCAATTGTACAAAAAAATCTGAATTAAGATAAATAATTTAAGCCATATTAGCTTTACATTATATAACACAGTAATTCTGGCTGAATATTCATTGCAGTGGAGTATTTCTGAAATCTGTGGATAATACATATATAATACACACACAGTAGTAAAGAGTAATCACACCTCACAAATTACTACAATAGATGTATTGGGAAAGAGGTCTTCTACATGAAGAAGCTTGAGATTTTGCACAAGATGATGTTTTATGTCATAGACAATCTATTTGACATATTTTACTAATGTATGCAACTGTTGCCGATTTATGCTTTGCAAGAAAATAATATATATTTTTAAACATTTAATACAGATAATTTAAATTATCAAGAAGTTAAAAAATCTGTATTATGCTAAATGTAGTTGAAGAAAAATATGAGAAATTCCCAGGACCAGAAGTAAATGAAGGGATTAATCCAGAGGAATAGTCAACCTAAGAAGCACATGCTCTATTCCGATAGGACTAATCACAAGAATGTCAGATTCATGTGAGTTGTTCAACTTTCAACAAGGCAAATGGAATCAGCAAAGAAATATACAGACTGGAGACATTCCAAATATAGTATCTTCCGTAGGTGAAAACTAAGTTATACATTATATTGCATACAATTAAACTACCAAGATGAAGGGTCAAAAGAAATGATATGGGACATAAACATCAGATATCTGGCTTATGTTGAAATATTTGTCATTACAATGAAAAAACAGAAAACCAAAGTAATGGGCAAACAACAAAAAAACTAAGCTTTTCAAGTCATATCTGACAAAAAAAGCAATTGAAAGTAAGCTATTACAAATGTGGTGAAACAATGTAATGTGCAAAATGCAGGTTACATATTACAATACACTGAGCTGACGAGAGGCCAGTAAGGTAGAGTACTAAGCAAAACTGATGTAGTCACATGTTTTACAGCAGACAAGTTAATAGAGAATGAAATATATTTATACATATGAAGACTGGACTGAGAAGAAATGAACACCTAATTGCTTTACTAGACTATATAAAAAATGAAAGGCAATATTTAAAGAATTGGTGATTAAATAATTTCTAAAACTGAAAACCAGATATAAATCCTTTAAAAGGCCAAGGTGGGCATATTACCTGAGGTCAGGAGCTCAAGATCAGCCTGGCCAACATCGTGAAACCCATCTCTACTAAAAATACAAAAATTAGCCAGGTGTGGTGGTGGGCACCTGTAATCCCAGCTACTCATGAGCCTGAGGCAGGAGAATTGCTTGAACTCGGGAGGTGGAGGTTGCAGTGAGCTGAGATCACGGCATTGCAGTCCAGCCTGGGTGACAAGAGCAAAACTCAGTTTAAAAAAGGAATAGAAAAAGAAAAATTATTTTTCAAGGTAGAATTTGATATGTTGCTAAATTTATTTAATAAATGGGAATAATAAAAGTATTGCCTGGTGTGGTGGATCATGACTGTAATCCCAGTATTTTTGGAGGCAGAGGCAGGTGGATTACCTGAGGTTGGGAGTTCGAGACCAGCCTGACCAACATGGAGAAACTGCATCTCTACTAAAAATACAAAATTACCCAGGCCTGGTGACACAGGCCTGTATTACCAGCTACTGGGGAGGCTGAGGCAGGAGAATCAGTTGAACTCAGGAGGTGGAGGTTGCAGTGAGCCGAGATCACGCCATTGCTCTCCAGCCTGGGCAACAAGACAGAAACTCCACCTCAAAAAAACAAAAAACAAAAAACAAAATAACACTGAGTGATATGCTTGCTAATAGGTGCCACATAAGCATACACTCAAGAAAATAAATAATGTTTTTCTGGCTGGGTGCAGTGGCTCACACCTGTAATCCCAGCATTTTGGGAGGCCGAGCTGGGCAGATCACTTGAGGTCAGGAGTTCGAGACCATCCTGGCCAACATGGTGAAACCCCGTCTCTACTAAAAATACAAAAATTAGCCGGGCGTGGTGGCGCATGCCTATAATCCCAGCTGCTCAGGAGGCCGAGGCAGGAGAATCGCTTGGACCCGGGAGGTGGAGGTTGCAGTGAGCCGAGATCACATCAGTGCACTCCAGCCTGGGCAACAAGAATGAAACTTCATCTAAAAAAATATATATATATAATATATATATTTTCCTGTATAAAGTTAAAATTAAGAAGTGAAAGACATGCTTTGGGAATGTTAAATCATGGGGGACACTGAACTGAGGACACCATATAATTCTTAGCACCAGCAAATCAAAAAAATATTAAGATAGGCCGGGCGCAGTGGCTCACACCTGCAATCCAGCATTTTGGGAGGCTGAGGTTGGCCAAGTAGTTGAGGTCAGTAGTTCAAGACCAGCCTGACAAATATGGGGAAGCCCTGTCTTTACTAAAAATACAAAAAAAAAAAAAAAATAGCTGAGCATGGTGGCACATGCCTGTAACCCCAGCTACTGGAGAGGTTGAGGCAGGCGACTTGCTTGAACCCTGGAGGTGGAGGTTGCAGCGAGACGAGATTGCACCACTCTACTCCAGCTGGGACGACAGAGTAAAACTCAGTCTCAAAAAAAAAAAATAGATATTACAAAAGTACAATGCCACATGTTTTATTTAAATCGGATAGCAAAGTCCATGTTTTTGAATAATTTCATTGATGACAACAAAACAATTTTTAGAAAATTTTATCACTAACTGTTAAAAAATGGATGGCACTTCCAACGAACCTTTGGCAGAATACTGGTGATTCTTTGATCAGATCTGATTAGCGCCATAGGACTGACAGTGGCATAGGCACTGAACATCAACCTGTTGCCATTGTAGATGAGAGGCTGTATACCCATAACAGCGCTGTGGGGGATGAGAAATAAAGTCCAGTGAGTACGAAACCGCGAAGAAACTCGTCAGCAGCAGGATGGTCTCGGTGGCCCTTTTCTCTGGGGAGATTCTTAATAAAAAGCTGCTGCTTTGAAGGTGCTGGGAGCGCCTCTGATGCCTGGACAAGAAAATCACCATGTATGCACTTGAGAGCAGCATGATTCCTACAAAGAAGACATCTCTAAATAACGACAGAGCCACAAACAGCCCCCTGATGATCACATTCATTGGGGAAAGTGAGCAGTATTTATTGACATTCAGAATTATCTGGGTCACATTGGAGAAACCTACAATACAGATTATCATGTCACTATTGAAAGAGAAATTGAGGGACCAAAAAAAGAATAAACCCAGGATATTGTATCTTGTGATTTTATGTTTGAATCTCACCAACCAGGAAGTGCGGGGGCTTACGGTGACGGCCTGAAGCATGCTCAGGAGCGAGGTGGTGCAGATGGAGAGGCCCCTCATTACCTTGTGTATGTAGAACGAAGCCTTACATCTGAAGTTATTCTGAAAATTTAGTGACTCAGACATGTCTGGAGACAAGAACTCTGCTGCAATGACGAGCACCACTATGTGGGCAAAGGCCAAGTGACAGATGATCAGGTCATGGTTTTTAGGATTGTGATCCTTAAAGAATTGAAAATGTGCCAGAGGAGAAGAAAGCTGTTGACTGAGATTCCAATGCCAGCTTGAAAACTAAAGACCCTTTTGAAAGATAACATCTGAAATGTGTGTTCATCCTAATGACGTAGAAGAAACATATTTTGAAGACCTGAAAGAAACAGATTTATGTCATCAATATTCTTTCATCAGTGTTCCAAATTATCACCATTGCCATCATTCTTTTCATTTTCTTGATTAACCCCATCGTATATAAATTCTTGATAATGTATCTCCTGCACTACTTTCTAAATCAAATAAATATATACACATATAACTATTATGAATCTCTACATATAATACACTTTCAAATATGGCTGTATAAGGTGCACACTGTCTATATTCCTCATGTACCTTGGCCTTCTGCTCATTAATCATATCCTTGTGTTCTCTCATTTTATATTTAGCACTTCAACAGGCATATAAAATGAATAGTAATTGTACAGTTGAATTGAATGTATGTTAATGTGAAGACTCACTAAAACAATTAAAAATATACTCAGTTGAGTCTTTCTCATGATCTATCATTTTGATACAATTTATCACTCTTCTATGGTTTTTGACCCTTGTGATTTTACTGGACTCACCATGATGATTCATGATATTTCATCAGCATATTAGCAATTTTTATCTTATAGGCACCCTTATATTCTCTTTGCCATGAATTGTAATGTGTAATGTGATATCTTGGAATTCAGATGTCAATATCCTTATAGGGACGGGGGACATTATTCTGCTTAATCAAACCCTGATTTACTGTATATAATACAGAAATGGTCCTGGCTGTTTCTCAGTTTAGTTCACATACCAGAGGTCTATTAGGTGATCTCTTTTTATCTCAGAACACATTATTAAATATTTTCTTCTCTGTTACCAACAAGATAAACACTACTTTTTTTTTTTTTTTTTTTTTTTTTGAGACAGACTCCGTCGCCCAGGGTGGAGTGCAGTGGTGTGATCTCTACTCACTGCAACCTCTGCTTCCTGGGTTCAAGCAATTCTCCTGCCTTAGCCTCCCACGTGGCATCCACCACCACACCAGGTAATTTTTATATTTTTAGTAAAGACAATTTCGCCATGTTAGCCAGGCTTGTCTTGAACTTCTGACCTCCCAAAGTTCTGGATTACAGGCGAGGGCCACTGAGCTCAGACACAACTTTTAATTACTTTTCTCAACCATGAAGTTGCATCAAAGTAGTCACGTGTTGGTCTTTTTCCCGAGACTTCATACAGAGATACTCTACCATGCCTAGAAAAATACTTGGTTTTCAATAAGACGGATAATTCCTCTCAAGTTTTCTTGGGATAACTTCAATACCATAGCACCTTGTAAAATTTTGCAGAACAATTTTGCAGTTACCATTTCATTTTATTTGGCCAAGATTCAGACATCATTTATCATTTTACTTTAATCCAGGGCTAAGAACAATTTTACCTTCATGACATTAAAAAAGTGAAACACCTTTAAATTCACTCAGATTTTTAAAATGAAAGTGTGTATTTCAAGGTCACTTACTGTTAAACAATTTTGTAAATAAAAATATGAGATGATGCAAAAATGTTGACCTTGAGTATCCTTGGATAATAACCAAAAATTAGTGACTGGAAAAAGTTGCTCTAAAACCACCAGATATGTTTGATTTTATAAAGGAAACATTGGTTGATTAAATGGTTATTACTCTTTCTACAAAACTTTAATAAGTAAATGCATTTATCTTAGAAACAAACAATGAAAGATTTCCATTAGCATACATCTACACCATCAGTGCAGTTGAGTTCTTCTGTCAAGTTAAAAATCATAAAAAGAAAACAAAGTAATTTTAAATTAAAGACCTAATGGTATCCAAATTTTGAGGATCACACTTCAGTACTAGAAAAATATATTTGAATATGAGATAATATATGTATGAGTTATTAACTATATATCTGTATAGTTTTGTTAATATAACAAATATATTATGAACCACACACCAAAAGAAGATATAGGGCAAACAATTAGATTAAATAACACAGATAAGAATTTTAATATTTTATTTTTCACCCTAAAAAAATCCAGTTTATGCTAATTCATTCTCCTTACTCTGTATGTAACTTAAACATACTGAAATGGAATAATCTTCTGCAGGAACAGACGGTGTGTTTTTCCAGCGAGGCTCTTGAGAGCATTGGTGCTGATCCCAGATGAGATCAGCAATCTTGGTTGTCACAATCTTGGTTGTCATAAATTAGCACACACAAATAGAGTAGGATTGAATTGGTTGTATCGTCAAACATTTTTCTCACCTGCCAGAGCTAAACATTTGATAATTGCCTTTAACATACTGCAGAAGTCATTTGTAATCCAAATATTAAACTTAGCTGTGTTCTATGTTTTTATTTGATAAGTCTGGCAACCACACCTGGAATAATTATGGAATTTGCTTAAATATGATGCCAAACTGGGTGAAATAAAATAGCAAAAAAATCCACAGATGCTACTTTTAGGTTGTTCAGAGTGAAAATAAAAATTTAGTCCTATGTGACCCATTAAAAATTTCAAAATCTGAATGCACAGCTTAGCTCTCACCATTAGAAGTCATAACCTAAGTTTGATGGGGCTGAGGGTGAAGCTCCTGAGCACTCTCAGGAAACACAGAATGCATCTCAAGTTGACTCTCATCATACCGGCTTTCACTTTAGTGTATTCTCAATATTCTTAAGTCCCAAAGTGTATAAATAATCATGTATAATAAGGGAATAACACCATTATACAAACCAGGAATGAAAATCTAATCATAAAAAACATAAGCTTAGATCAGACATCTAAAGCAAAGATAAAGGGTGTATAAAAGGAAAAAGCCACTTACAAGAATCCAAAAGCTGTTTTGTGTATGGTGGAGACGTTATTTGTAGAAAAAGAAGTTTGATAAAGTATACTTCCTCATCTTTGTTATTAAACATAGTTTTTGAGTATTGTTATTTAATAATAATATTCGAATAGTGATGCACTGTCCCTTGTGTAGATTTAAAATATAATCTATATAAATGTAAAATGTTTTTTATTATATCAATAAACATATCATTTTTATCCTACATTTTACATTTATTGAGCAGCCTTATTAGACGTATGAATTTTAGGTGCCAGGGAGAAGAGATTTCTTGTTAAGTGGCAATAAACGGCAAACTGAAAAATCCAGGTGGCAAAGTTAGAAAATAAAAAACATTTCCATCAAAATTCAGCCTGTTAAAAGAAGTTTTATAAAATATGCCAAGATGAAAACAATAAATATGGGAAGTATCAGATGCATTGAATGACTGTAATGCATTTGTCACTTTTTGGAAGTTGAAATTAGTGTAGAGTGTGGCTAGAGGCAAAATGCTTGCTGATAAGGATATTTATAATTTCAAGACATTTAATTTCCAGCTTCCTTGGGGGAAAAATAAGCAGGAAAATTATTACTTTAAATGTAGACAATAGAAAAATACTGGAGTACCTTCATCACAAATTCTATGCTACCAATTTTGAAAAAGCCTAAAATCCTTTTGGAAGAGTGTTTCTTTCTATTTCAACTGAAGAGATACCAGCTAAGTGTAACACTCCCTTTTTTCTAAAAACGTGAAAGGTCTTGTACAATCATGCTCCTGTGCATCACAGTATAGATAAGAGTCTTACCAGGTGTGTCATATATTGAATTTGGAGGAATATTTCCAAGTTGAAAATTGCAGTTTGGAAAACCGCATCTTCTATTCTTCACGTACACTTACTATGAGCAGTTGAGATCCTTCCTCCCTAAATACATAAAATGCAGATATTTGAAGCACTTAAAAATGCTTTGTTCTTTTCCTAGTGTTCAGAGACATAGTGATTTTGTACAATTATATTTTCTTGAGGGCTCAATGCCCTTCTGAGCTACAATTAGGCAACTATTATTATTATCTTTTTTTTTTCTACTTTGACTTCTCCTTACTCCTTTCTCTATCTTACATGTTAAAAATCACAGAACGAGAAAACATTATTTCCTAATAAAGTTAGACAAAATTAAGTTATATATTTTAACAGCAAAATTGGAATATACTGGCCACATTCATGTTTATTTGTTTAATATGTAAATTGCAAATTTAAAACTTAAAGAGGAAACTGTAAGAATGCAAAATTTGGGGAACTTTTTATAGTAAGGAAATGCTATTTTATTCAAATTTTGAAGATTATTCTTATTAAAAATGTTATAATAAAATAATAAAATACAATTACAATTCAAGTATAATATTACAAAATTAACAAAGCATAATTTCAATACAGTATGGCCTCAATATTCATTAAGTTGCTTTTTTCATTTAGAATCATCTGTTGCACTTTGATGTGATTCCCTGAGATGTGACTGAAGTTATGAAAAGACAATGTCCTAGCTCTTCATTGAGAAAATTCTGCCTCATGCCCCCACTCACCTGAGTCTTGAGCGCTCACTGTTATTAATGCTGACACACAGACAGTTACCCAGCTGAGTCTCTGGAGTGAGTCCATGTTTGTAAGACAAGGCTCACAATATATAAGGAAGCAATGCCATCAGCCCATCCCCTCCAGGCCTGTAATTTTTATGTCAACCCTAAAAATAGTACAAGCTCCCGTTTTGTGATTTTAAGAAAGGGAGCCACCAAGGGAAAATAAACTTTTTTATTCCTAGAAAATACATTAGAAAGAGCTGTGCTCCAACTTTCCCATGTGTAAGCTGATTTCCCCAGGTATATTCAGCCCAGTGGGTTGTATGGTGCCTGTTCTTATAAACAAAACAGTCACCTCCCAATTACCCAACTTCAACATTAGTAAAACACATCAGATTTTTCCACTGCGTTACTCCTGGTTCGAGTAATTCATGGTTGCCCTCACTAATGTTCCCCAGTAATCTCTGATTTTTCACGTAAGAGGTAGACCAAAAAGCACCTTTGTGAGAATCAGAAAAATGCCACCGCCATCTGACCTAAATGGTCAACATGCTCCATTTTCCTGAGGACACAGTTCTGAGTCTGGGTACTAGACATGGGAGCAACATGTAGACTGCTTTATATCTCACTTATTTGTCCAGGTACATTTACAGAGTATAGACATGCACGTCTATTTCAAGCAAGGAATGTTTGGATAAAAAAAAAGACTCAACGAAAAAAAGAAAACTTCAGGCCAATATCCATGATAAACATAGATGCAAAAATCTTCAATAAAATACTGGCAAACCAATTGCAACAGCACATCAAAAAGCTCATCCATCACGACCAAGTAGGCTTCATCCTGGGGATGCAAGGCTGGTTCAATATACTCAAGTCCATTAACGTAATCCCCCACATAAACAGAACCAAAGACAAAATTCAACAGCCCTTTATGCTAAAAACTCTCAATATACTAGGTATCGAAGGAACATATCTCAAAACAATAAAACCTATTTAGGACAAACTTATAGCCAATGTCATACTGAATGGACAAAAGCTGGAAGCATTCCCTTTGATATATGGCGCTAGACAAGGATGCCCTCTCTCACCACTCCTATTTGATATAGTATTGGAATTTCCAGCCAGAGTAATTAGGCAAGAAAAAAAAAAATAAAAAGAATTCAATTAGGAAAGGAGGAAGTCAAATTGTCCGTTTTTGCAGAAGACATGATTGTATATTTAGAAGATCCCACTGTCTCAGCCCAAAATCTCCATAATCTGATAAGCAACTTCAGCAAAGTCTCAGGATACAAAATCAATGTGCAGAAATCACAAGCATTCCTATACACCAATAACAGACTTAAAGAGAGCCAAATCATGAGTGAACTCCCATTCACAACTGCTACAAAGAAAATAAAATACCTAGGAATACAACTGACAAAGGATATAAAGGACCTCTTCAAGGAGAACTACAAACCACTGCTCAATGAAATAAGAGAGGACACAAACAGATGGAGAAACATTCCATGCTCATGGTTAGGAAGAATCAATAGCATAAAAATGGCCATACTGCCCAAAGTAATTTATAGATTCAATGCTATCCCCATCAAGCTACCAATGACCTTCTTCACAGAACTGGAAAAAAACACCTTAAACTTCATATGGAACCAAAAGAGAGCCTGCACAGCCAAGACAATCCAAACCAAAGAGAACAAAGCCGGAGGCATCACGCTACCTGATTTCAAACTATACTACAAGCCTACAGTAATCAAAACAGCATGGTATTGGTACCAAAACAGAGATACAGACCAATGGAACAGAACAGAGGCCTTGGAGGCAATGCCACACATCTACAACCATCTGATCTTTAACAAACCTGACAAAAACAAGCAATAGGAAAAGGATTCCCTCTTTAATAAATGGTGTTGGGAAAACTGGCTAGCAGTGTGCAGAAAGCAGAAACTGGACCCCTTCCTGACACCTTACACTACAGTTAACTCCAGATGAATTAAAGACCTAAACAAAAACCTAACACCATAAAAACCTTAGAAGAAAACCTAGGCAAAATCATTCAGGACATAGGCATAGGCAAGGACTTCATGACTAAAACACCAAAAGCATTGGCAACAAAAGCCAAAATAGACAAATGGGACCTAATTAAACTCCAGAGCTTCTGCACAGCAAAAGAAACAAACATTAGAGTGAACTGGCAACCAACAGAATGGGAAAAAATGTTTGCAATCTACCCATCTGACAAAGGGCTAATATCCAGAATCTACAAAGAACTAAAACAGATTTACAAGAAAAATACAAACAAACCCATCCAAAACTGGGCAAAGGATATGAACAGACACTTTTCAAAAGAAGATATATAAGATGCCAACAAGAAGACATACATGAGGTCAACGATTATTTCCTTGGCTGAAAATAAACATTTTGTCAATTTACTCTAAATTGGGAGACTAGATTTGTAATCTTGAACCTTTCAGTGTTAAGGTAAATCAGAGAAGAGCAATGTGCTACATAGTACACATTTTTCTGCCTAACTACCAAAATTCTTGTATTGCCTTGGAAATCCAAAGGAGCCACCTAAGTCATGCTCCTTTCCAATCCCTCAGCCAGAATTTTAGATTTTAAAAAGTCAAGAACATAATGATGCTCCCTGTTAGTAATCAGGCCATTTCAAAAAGCATGGAGATTATGCCAAGCCATTTTAAAAATATGGTTTTAATTTTATTCCACCTCAAATGTTTCATTACTTTTATCATGTTAATCTAAGAGAAACTATCTACATACTTCTCCATGCATTCTAGGAATAATCATATTAAGGTGTTTAAAGTTCAGTATTGTGTAACAATAGAGTAGAATCCTGTAATTTGCAGAAAATGTCAATTATTAATAAATTTATGTCAAGGTATTTCAATTGTAAAAACAAATAATTAGGTATGACTTTTTCAACCAATAGACAAATACACATTTATACTAATTCTTTTAAAAATGTATAAACTGAGCACTTTGAGAGGCAGAGGCAGGAGGATCCCCTGAGGTTGCGAGTTCAAGACCAGCCTGACCAACATAAAGAAACCCTGTCTCTACTAAAAATATAAAAAATTAGCCAGGAGTAAATAACTTACTCTCACTTTGAAATATATATTATTGTCTACTATAGTCACTCTGCTGTGCAATAGATCTGGAAACCTATTTATTTTATTTGAAACTGTACCCTTTTATGAACAAATTCTCTATTTCTTTCTATCTGCCCCCAGCCTCTGGTAACCATTACTCCACTTTCTACTTGTTTGAGTTAATCTTTATTAAATTCTACAAATAAATGAGATTATACAGTGTTGGTTTTTGTGTGTCTGGCTTATTTCATCTAGCATAGTGTCTTCTAAATTCATCTATCTTGTTTCAAATAATGGGGATTTACCCAGTCTTAAGGCTGAATAGTATTCCACTATTTATATCATTTTTTTTTTTTTTTTTGAGACAGAGTTTTGCCCTTACTGCCCAGCCTGGAATGCAATGGCGCAATCTCAGCTTACTGCAACCTCCACTTCCTGGGTTCAAGTAATTCTTCTGCCTCAGGCTCCTGAGTAGCTCGGATTACAGACATGTGCCACCACACCAGGCTAATTTTGTATTTTTAGTAGAGACGGGGTTTCTCTATGTTGATCAGGCTGGTCTTGAACTCCCAACCTGAGATGATCCGCCTACCTCAGCCTCCCAAAGTGCTGAGATTACCGAACAGCCACCATGCCTACCCTGGTGCTACTATGTTCAAGTTCACTTCTCACTGCAAAACCTTAAACAGGAATGTAAGCAAGTTCTCTAATAACCTTAATAAATATGTAAAGACTTTCCAAAATCGAACCCTTGTTTAATCTTATGTAAGTTAATGTTATGCTACTTTTAAGCCAAACTGTAAGATAAAAAAAAAAAAGCACTCGTACAGGAAGCAAAAATATTAAAAAATAAAAGAGCATGTCTCTTATTAGCCAGTCAAACAAAAACAAAAAAAAAAACCAAAGGAAAAGGGTAGAAAAAGATACCTATTCCCAATTAAACAATGCACCTTAAAAACCCTAATTAAAGTCCTGGTAATCCCATAAATTAGTAATTAAAAAAACTTTCTAATGTGCATTTTAAAAAGCTTGCAAAAAAACCCAAACCAAATCTCTTAATAACTCTAAACTGTCCTTGTTAAATCAGAAACGAAATAACTCCCTGGCCTTTTTAGAAAGCCCCAAAAAAGCTTTAGGGAAACACTTTCCTGTCTCCCAATTCAATAATAAATAAATAAATAAATGAGGTTTATTACTCAGGCAGCCCCTTACATTTAAAAAAAAAATGCAAAAATAGGTTCTTTCAAAAAATCTTTCTAATTTTGCTAACCCTCAATTTGAAACTTTGCAGTATATAAATAACATTCTCCTCTGTGCCCCGACTGAGAGGGTCTCTCGAAAAGATACTAAAGCTCTTTTTAATTTTCTATCAGGTAAAAATATAAACTATCCAAATCTAAAGCTCAGCTTTGTCAAACTTCAGTAGGGTACCCAAGTCTAGTCTTGTCAAAAAAACAAAAAACAAAAAATCTAAACCATTAAGAAAAATAACAATGATAATAATAATAAGCCTATTTCCTTCTTTCCTCTTTCCGAAAACCCTCAAATAGCTAAAAGAATTTGGGGGTATTACAGGTTTTTATAAATTATAAATACCTGGGTACAGTAAGTAAATAGCTCACCCTTAATACCACCTTATAAAAACAAACAAAGACTTAAGCAGGTAAAACTCACTTCCTAACTTAAAAACCTAAAACACAGAAGACTTTAACCAGCTAAAGCAAGTTAAGCATCAGCCCTCAGTCTTCCCATGGGGAAAGTATTTAATTTCTATGTATCAAAAGAAAAAAGAAAATAGCCCTCAAATTTTCGGCTAAGGCTCAAGGTCCAACTCAACAGCTAGTGGGTTAACCATGGAAATTATCTATTTACACCTCACACAGTAGAGCAAAACTGTTGTCCTCTAAAAAACAGTCTCTGGTTAACAAGTACCACCTCAAATATCAAGATTTGCTGCTAAAAAAAAAAAAAAAAAAAAAAAAACTTCAGTCCAGTAAAACAAAACGAAACACCTGCTTTTGCCTAAACCCTGACACTTTCTTCAAAAACAAAAAACCCTAAAACACTTAAACATAATTGTAAACAGGTAGTTGTGCAAACTAGGAAAAAAAAAATGATATCAATCATTATTTATATTCTCTGTAAAATTCTAATAAAAAATTCTTAAAAAGCACTCAGCTTAAAAATAAATATTCAAGCCATTAACATTTTAAAAGTATTTATGTTTTTCTCTTCACACATCTTTTCTTAAAAAAGTTGCCAGTCAACTAAATTACTTTTCTCCACTGTGCCTTGCCACTCTTGGTGCATTCACAAAAGCCCCTAAAATAACTTCCGGTGGCCTAGAACTTCTTAAAAACAAAAGCACCACAAATCTAATTTTTTAAAAATTGGTTTTTGTCATAAAACTCCTAAAAACTGTATTCCCAGCCCTGTAAATAAAAACTGTATTTCTAGCCTTGTTCCTAAAGGGTCTTACCCCAGAGGCCAATAATCCAGTTAAAAATTGGCAAATAAAAAATCTTATAACTACTAAATCTTTTTTTGTTTTTCTGTGTGGTTATACATGTGTTATGTGTATAATGTCTATTAAAGACAAAAGCTCTAATTAATTCAAAATAAGTGCCTAAATAAAAAAAGTTTTAAATAAAGCCTGTGATACCCTTCAGTTTATGGAAGTTTAAAAAAGAAAATCAGCCTTAAAAATTGTTAGTAAAATGCGTATGTTTTCAAAATGTGAATAGGTAATCTAAATTATTCTGGTCAAATACTAAATTTGCTAAATGTTTTAAGCTTGTCAATCGCTCCTTTGGCCATAAAAAGTGTTCAACTTGTCTGCTTCACAATGGGTAAGGCCAAAAAGCACATAAAAGTATCTGTGTCCCTAACTATGCTGAAAAATAAATAAATAAATAAATGTCAAAATTTATTTGCACCTAGCACATAATTAAAACAACTTACCAGGTTTTACATTTAAGTTAAAAATTGTTAAAGGTTACCATTATTTACATAATTAAAACTACTAGAGATATATTTACATTTGGTTTTACATGCAAGGTATGCAAAATTTACATGCAAGGTATACAAAAACAGTAAAATGTGTTTTTAGTAAAAAATTATTTAAAAAGTACATTTTGCCTAAAAATTTAAAGTCTTAAAGCAAAAGCTCTAGGCAAATTGTAAAAATAAATTTTGCAAAAAATTTTGTTTGTAAATATATTGACTCAATTCAAAAGTATACTATATAGTTTTACAAATGAAGAATCAAAATACAAACACAAGGTTGTATTAAAGCAATACTCTACTCTTTAGCAAAACTTGTAAAGGATTATAAAAGCTTATACAAATCTCACCTCATGGACTAAAGAAAATTAGGGTTTTGTTAAAATCGTGGTTAACATTAACAGTAACCTAATGAAAAGTAAAAATTAGCTTTCTTTTAAGAAAAAAAAATCTTTTTTTTTTTTTGGAGATGGAGGCTTGCTCTGTGGCCCAGGCTGGAGTGCAGTGGCACAATCTCAGCTCACTGCAACCTCTGCCTCCTGGGTTCAAGTGATTCTCCTGCCTCAGCCTCCCGGGTAGTTAAGACTACAGGTGCCTGCCACCACGCCTGGCTAATTTTTGTATTTTTAGTAGAGATAGGGTTTCACCATGTTGATTAGGATGGTCTTGATCTCCTGACCTCCTGATCCACCCACCTCCACCTCCCAAAGTGCTAGTATTACAGGCATGAGCCACCACACCCAGCCAATCAAAATTTTGTGTAATAACAAGGGCTAATAAAATGTTTTGCTTTAAAAATTTTAAGTCATCATTTTAGCAAAACAAATAACTTATGGTAATCTACAATTTTATTTCATAAATGTCAAGTGTTTTAAATCTCCAACATCTTCAACAAATTTCTGAAAACCAAATTTCAGTTTAAAAGTTGTCTTTTCTAATGCCTAGATCTTGAGTGCTGCAAAGGGCTCCTGGGGCATCCAAAACTGCAGTAATCAAAATTATTTAACAAGTTTAGGTACATAAAATTGCAAAAATAGGCCGGGCGCGGTGGCTCACGCCTGTAATCCCAGCACTTTGGGAGGCCGAGGCGGGTGGATCACGAGGTCAAGAGATCGAGACCATCCTGGCCAACACGGTGAAACCCCGTCTCTACTAAAGTACAAAAAATTAGCCGGACGTGGTGGTGCGTGCCTGTAGTCCCAGCTACTCGGGAGGCTGAGGCAGGAGAA
>PVKP010033677.1:7309-24949 GCA_004027715.1 Plecturocebus donacophilus | reverse complement strand
TAATTTTTTTTTTTTTTTTTAGTAGAGATGGGGTTTCACCATGTTGGCCAGGATGGTCTCAATCTCTTGACCTCGTGATCCACTCGCCTCGGCCTCCCAAAGTGCTGGGATTACAGTTGTGAGCCACTGCACCCTCCCTGGTTTACCCACTTCTTCCTGAGGTGTGGGGCATCCGGGTTGGGGGAGTCCCCAGCCTGTTTCCCAAGTTCACTCTTAGGGAGAGAGTTCTGTGCCAGTCTTGAGGGTATCCAGAAGGCCCTTGACTAGGAGTCCTTAAGTGAATTCAGAGTCCCTCAGGAGACAGTAACCTTCAGAAACCCCACGTCCTAACATGAACGGTCCTGCCCTCTCCACCCTGCAAACTGCCCTTCTTTCTACCTGTGAAGACAGCTGCACTGCTCTCTTTGAAACTTCAAATAACACAATCTTTCCACGAAATACATCTTCCCATTTTTCCGTTTTGGTGGCCCTGCCTTGCTGGCATTATGAACACGTGCTGGGTGAAGCCGTCCTCACAAGCCGGCATTGCGGATCTGGGAGTTACCTCTTGGCCAAGAGCAGGTGCAACTCAGGCTCGGGACTCCAGACCCGGAACCCTCAAAACCGGGAACGCTGTAGGGCTGCAGCTGCATGGGGAATGGGATCTGGGAGGGACTTCCTGTTGTCCCTAATCCCAGTCTCCACCCAGCTCCCCCGCCCCGTGCAGGCTGTGGAGACTCCCTTCCCCAGGGAGGGGGCTCCTGCTGCCGCAGGTGCCCTCTCTGCCTCCACCCCGGTGAGAAGGGGGTGTTGGGGAGGGCTCCTGGATCCCGATACCGGCGCAGATGATCAGCATACAGGAGGGGATGGGGTCAAAGGTGGAAGGCTTCGAGCTGGCAGGAGAGAAGGGGGCCAGGACCAGGTTTAGGGAGGAGAAGGACATTGTCTGCCAAAACCGAGAGCAGGATCGGCATCCCAGGCCTGGGGCAGGTGGTTGCATCTGCAGGGGGCGCTGCTGAGAGCAGGCAGGTTGATTTCTGAATCCTAGGTAGGGCTGGGAGTCAGGTAGGGACACAGGGTGCATGTCCCGAGGCTGGGGGACAGCCGGGCCTGGATTCCCCTGGCCCTGGCGGGCGGAGTCCCTCCAGCACCTGTTTTGAAGGATCACTGCAGAACTTTCTGCTCCTGATGACAGGAAATATCAATTCCAGTTTAGCCCCGGCTCTCCCTGAGCCGACTGTAGTGAGATGTAAGGCTCTTGCTTCAGCAATAAAGAGGACAGTACAAAATAGCACTCTTTCAAAAACAGGACCCAGAAAGCATCACAGAGAGTGGCACCGTCGGATAGGGTCTGGGAGACTTTCTTTCCAACAGGGACCAGTGAGTGCTGGTCCTCGTGGGGATTTTCAGGGCTCTTTGGTGTCCAGGAAGCGAGGGCTGGTTTCTGTCTGCTCTTCCAGGCTCCTGGCCAGAAGCTGGAGGGGGCTTGGCCAAGAAGCGGGAGCAAGAACTCAGCTGTTCTTTCTAGTTCTGAAATAGAAAATGTCTGCAGACGGTGGAGGCATCCAGACCACCCAGGACAAGGAGACAGCCCTGGAGGTACGGATGGGGCCGGGTGAGGGAGGCGTGCCATGGGAGAGGCTGGTGCGGAGGAGATTTCCAAGGCAGGGAGTCTGGACCCATGGAAGAGTTAGACTCACTGGGGTGGGGGGTCAAAGAGAAGGTGGCATGCTGGGTAGTACCCTCTGTCTGGAATTTACAGGGTAACAGTTTTGCTTTCCTGGTGAATTTTGTAGTCAGTGGCCACAGGAGATGGCAGGGGGCTGGGTGGGGGTCCTATTGGTGAAATTTTCTATCTGAGCAGCACTCAGAGTATGCAGAGAAACCTGTTCTCCTTTCCTGTGCTTCTCTATCTGGAACCACAACTTCTCATCTCTCTGGGTCTGAGCTCCCAGTCCTTCTTCCTGCCTGTATCTGCTGCCTATGTGAGCATGCGTGTGTGTTTGTGTGTGTAATTACTATTTTCAGGGGACCTGGGTCTCCTGGCTTGGAGTCGGAGGAGTATGAATCAGCAACAGGCCAGGGTCCAGTCCCCTGGCCTCTGGGAACCAGATGTGTCACTGTAACATGCAGATCACATACCTGCCGTTCCCACCTGCCTTGCAGTGTCATTGAGAGGCTCTAAGGAGATGCTAGGCATGAGATGCCATCATCTATGGTTTTCACACCATAGAAGCACAAAGAATTGTTAGCATGGTTCAGTTTCCTGTCCATGTCTGTGTGCCATGAACACCCTATGCCTGTGAGTGGAGCCCCACGGGTCGGCATTCTCTGCTGGCACTGACTTCTGTCCGTGTGCACAGGAAGGGAAGAATGACCAGTGCCAACCTGTGTTTATCCAGGACTTTCCTGAGCCAGCAGCTCCTTCTCTATCATTATCCGGGTGAACCTCATGACTGCTCTGCAGGTGAAGAGCAGCTGTGTCCCAAAGGCTGCCTGGCTGGGAGAGGTGTCGCCAGGTCTGGCACCCAGGGACCCTGACTCCTGGCCTGAGGTTCTTTCCCTCCAAGACCCAAACAGATAAGGCACAGAGGAAGGTGTGAGACCCCAGCAGGAGGCTGGCCAGTCCCTGTGCTGTAGATGAGGCCCCACCAGGGCCCTCCCTGACCTTCCCGAAGCTTTTGAGCTCTGCGATCATGGGCCGTTGTCTCCTCCCCAGCCGTGGTGTGTTCGTCTCCCGTGGCTGCTGTCACAAGTTTCCACTCTCTGGGGATCTGAAAACAACCAAAATTGGCCAGGTGTGGTGGCTCATGCCTATAATCCCAGCACTTTGGGAGGCCAAAGTGGGCCTGAGGTCAGGCGTTCGAGACCAGCCTGGACAACATGGTGAAACCCCATCTCTACTGAAATACAAAAATTAGCCGGGTGTGGTGGCACACGCCTGTAATCCCAGCTGCTCAGGAGGCTGGGGCAGGAGAATCACTTGAACCCGGGAGGCAGAGGTTGCAGTGAGCCGAGCTGAGATCATGCCATTGCACTCTAGCCTGGGGGACAAGAGCAAGAATTCATCTAAAAAAAAAAAAAAAACCCACAAACTAGAATTGGCTTTTCTCCCAGTCCTGGAGGCCTGAAGTCCAAAATCTAGGGTCTGCAGGGTCGCGCTCCGTTTGGAAGCTCTAGGCTAGGAGGACCGGCCCTTGCCTCTTCCAGCTCCTGGGGACGCCTAGTGTCCTTGGCATGGGCATCCCTCCAGTCTGCTTCCTTCTCTGTGTCTCTGTGTCCTCTCCTATTCTTATAAGGACATAAGTCGTTAGATTTTAGGCTCACTCTAAATCCAGGATGATCTCAAGATCTTTAACTGACCTCTATAAAGACCCTTTTTCCCCAATAAGGTCCCATTCTGAGGTTCAGGGAGGACATGGATTCTTAGGGGACATATTCAAGCCACTAAGCTTGGTTTCCTCATACACTAATAAACAGCAGTCTACACTGCTGTGGTCAGTGTAAGGCTGGAGCTGAGAAGGGGTAGCTGTTCTTGGCACGTGCCACCTGCACCGTGGTGGCAGAGTGATGAATATTCCTCCTCTTGCTGCCTGTCCTTGCTGGGGTGAGCTGGAGTGGAGGCAGCAAGTCCAGTCCTTTAAGCTTTGTCTTCCATGTGGGTTCAGACCCTGCTGGAACGCCCTGGCAGGCAGCTCTGGGTGTCTCTCCCACTCATCCGGCTTCCTCATGGGGCTGTTCCTTCTAGGTTCCAGATCGCGGACATCCTCGTCAGGAAATGCTTTCTGGGCTGGGGGAGGCGGTGCCTTCAGGGGCCACTCAGGAGTCATCACACGTTAAGATGGAGCCAGAGGAGCCATACCCCGAGGGGGCATCTCAGGAGGACGGGGCTCAAGGTGCACGGGGCTGGGCACCCCTAAGTCATGGCTTTAAGGAGAAAGCTCTCTTCTTGCCTTGCAGAGGTAGGAGAGGGATGGGGAAGAGGGGCTTTCCCAGGGAGGCAGCTGTGGGGAGGTTGAGGCTCAGCCCAGGTCCAGGTGGGGCTGAGGGTCTCTATGCCAGCAGGGGATGTGCTCTCCCCATGGCCCCCTGCCCCCTGGCAGCCTCAGAGCCATCTGACCCTGTCCTTAGGTTGGGCCGGGGGTGGAGTTTGAGGCAGCTCGGGTAGCAGCAGGTCCAGCAGGATGAGATGGTCACCCTGAGGACCACTCTCCTCCCACAGCCCTCCCCTCCCCCCGGATCCCAGTGCTTTCCCGAGAGGGAAGGACCAGAGACCGGCAGATGGCCGCGGCGCTCCTCACCGCCTGGTCCCAGGTGAGTGGCCCTTCCCCAGCCCCTGCATGGTGCTCAGTTCTTCCTGCATCTGCTGGTTCTGTGCAAAGCCAGGACCCCACTGGCCCCACTTGCAACGAAGCCTGAAGCCTGGGGCTCTTGCTAGTGCTGCTGGAATTGTCCAGGCTCAGGGCCCACAGTCAGGCCTGGCCAAAGCTGGAAGAGAAGCAGCAGGAAGTGGAGACACAGGGGCTCTCATTCGAAGCTGCCGGGAGCCGTCTGAGCTGAGGACAGGGGCTGCATGGGCATCCGAGTCTTAACTGTAGTCCCCGAAAATACCTTTCGGTCTTTTCTCAACTCCCCAAAAGGCTCGGATGGCTCACCTGCTTCCCCAACAGATGCAAGTGGCCAGCCTCACTCGAAACAGCGGGTTGGGAGTCCAGGGTCTCGGCACACATCTCACGTCATGGTGTCCCTCCACCGTGTCCACAGCATGTCCTGGGGAGTGGATGTTTCACATTGTTTCAGATGCCAGTGACCTTTGAGGACGTGGCCTTGTACCTCTCCCGGGAGGAGTGGGGACGGCTGGATGACACGCAGCAGAATTTCTATAGGGATGTCCTGCAGAAGAGAAACGGGCTGTCGCTGGGTAAGCACTTGCCTGATGCGGGGATTGGGGTGTCAGGGAGGGGTCCTGCTCTGCCGTCTCCTCTCTACTCCCTTTCCTCCCTCTCCCTCCCATCCTTCTCCTTGTCTCTGGAGACAGCACCGTTCCATGGAAACTTCTGTAACGATGGAAATGTTCTGCGTGTGCTAGGATGGTAGCCACAAGCCCTGTGTGGCCGCTGAGCACTTGAAATGTGGGTAGAGCCCTCAAGTTTTTAATTTTAATTGATTTTAATCAGCTCAAATTAGAGTTTAAATAGCCACGTGTGGCTAGCAGCTACTGTACTGGACGCTGACCTAGGAAGTCCGCTTTTCCTCGGTTCATCCGCAGGGCTCACTCCTGCAGCTCCAGCTTCCTTCCCAAGCCCCAGCTTCGAGGTGTCTGAGCAGCAAGCTCGGCTTCGGGGCCTGGGGCTGCCTTCCCCGGAGGTAAATGACATGAGCTGAACTCCCCAGGCCCTGCAGACCCTGAGGTGTCCCAACTGCTTTGAGGAGCAGGTGCTTGTCTCCAAGGGGCTTTGGTTCCCTTCATTTCTTGGATGGTAAGTATTTAAGTCGCAGAGCTTTTTTTTTTTTTGAGACAGAGCCTTGCTCTGTCACCCAGGCTAGCGTGGAGTGGTGCGATCACAAGTCATGCAGCCTCAACCTTCTAGGTCCAAGTGATTCTCCTCTGTCAGCCTCCTGAGAAGCAGTGCTACAGGCACCACTGTGCCCAGCTAATGTTTTTCTTTTTCTTTTTGGTAGAAATGGGATCTCACTATGTTGCTCATGTTGGTCTTAAGCTCCTGGGCTCAAGCCATCCTGCTGCTTTGACTCCCAAAGTGTTGAGATTACAGGTGTGAGCCACTGTGCCCAGCCATCCCAGAGCTTTTGACTCCTCAGTTCCAGACTCTAGTTTTCATATGGAAAAATCAGTGTTCAGTCATTCATTAATTCATTCATTTATTCATTCATTCAGTTGATACCCAGCTATTGCACACTTGCTGATCCAGGCAGAATCCAGGACTCAGCAGTTCCAGCTGGTGGCTAAAGGTGGTCCCGAGGCCTCGCTGGCTGGCACCAGGGACGCTTACCCCTTTAATTAGGTCAGGCTGCACATCACTGCTCTTATGGTTCCCTGGGGCCTGGGCCAGCAAGCCCAGGCAAGTCCTGGGGAATCAGAAGGAACTCAGCACCCGTTTCAGCCCCACGGCAGGCCTCACAGATGCCCCAAGCCACCTGGTTGGTCCAACACATTCCTTTCCTCCCACTGGCGGCGGAAGCCAGGGCCTCTCTGCTCTCTTACTGACTTGGCCAAAACTCCTGGGGCCACTCACCTCCAAGACTCAACAAACGGATGACCTCTTAGTCGTTGGCAACCCTGGCCCTCTTTGTCCCAAGTCCTCCCTCTTGGAGAGCCACTACCCACCTCCAGCTGTGGGTGCAGCCATGGGCTACTCGTCCAGTGGGTCGTGATGTGGGGCTTTGCCCACTCCTCTCCCTTCAATGCTGTTGCTTGTTCAGGGAAAGAGGAGACAGGCCTACTCAGCTCTGAGGAGAGCAGCTTTGGCAGCCCCCAGCCAAGGGGCAGACCCCTACCCAGGGGGACTTCTTGAAGCTGCTTTATTTTACTCCATGTTTCCAGAGCCTCACCCCCCACTTTGGCGCCATCAGTTTGGGGGGATGATGTCAGCCACTGGGCAGCGCCAGCAGGCTTGTGACAGCATGGCACCTCTTTCCGGGCAGGCTTTCCCTTCAGCAGGCCTTTCTGGGCCCCCCAAGTGCAGGGCAAGGGCGAGGCCTCGGGCTCCAGCCGGCAGACAGGAGATGAGGAGGAGGACTGGAGAGGCGCGTGCACAGGTGAGGGATGGGGGCGCGCCTCTGTCTCGTTGAGTGGGGTCCAGACGCAGGTCTTCTGGTTGTTGTCTGTGGGAGCGGGACAGGGCTGCCAGACCCCTCCTCTGCAGAGGGCAGCCCTTGCACTTTCTGGTCTCCCAGAATCCAGCCCCCACTCTCAGCTCTGCCTTCTCCACCCATGGGGCCCTTAGGGAAGCTTGTCCCTCGCTGGAAACGACTTTCTTCTTCCAGGACCCGTCCAGGAGGGGCAGGAGGTGCCGACCCCACCCATGGCAGCCCTTGGAGATGTGAAGCCCTTCAGAATCAGGGCAGGGAAAGTCCAGGGGGCTGTCCCGCAGTGCTCGCAGGAAGCAGCCTGCGGCCGGAGCTCAGGGCTGGCCAGAGACGCCAGGCAGCCGGCGGATCCAGATAGCACCCTGGGTGCAGCCCCGCCCGACCCCCGTCCCCCGGAGCCCCGGGAGGGCCGTGTCCCAGGGAAGCCCAGAGAGGAGGAGAAGGGCGCCCCGGAGAGTGGCGAGGAGGGCCTGGCCCCCGACAGCGAGGCGGGCAGGAAGAACTACCGGTGCGAGCAGTGCGGCAAAGGCTTCAGCTGGCACTCGCACCTGGTGACGCACCGGCGCACGCACACGGGCGAGAAGCCCTACGCCTGCACGGACTGTGGCAAGCGCTTCGGCCGCAGCTCGCACCTCATCCAGCACCAGATCATCCACACGGGCGAGAAGCCCTACACTTGCCCCGCCTGCCGGAAGAGCTTCAGCCACCACTCCACGCTGATCCAGCACCAGCGCATCCACACCGGAGAGAAGCCCTACGTGTGCGACCGCTGCGCCAAGCGCTTCACCCGCCGCTCGGACCTGGTCACCCACCAGGGCACCCACACGGGCGCCAAGCCGCACAAGTGCCCCATCTGCGGCAAGTGCTTCACGCAGAGCTCGGCGTTGGTCACCCACCAGCGCACCCACACCGGGGTCAAGCCCTACCCGTGCCCCGAGTGCGGCAAGTGCTTCAGCCAGCGCTCCAACCTCATCGCGCACAACCGCACGCACACGGGCGAGAAGCCGTACCACTGCCTCGACTGCGGCAAGAGCTTCAGCCACAGCTCGCACCTCACCGCGCACCAGCGCACCCACCGCGGCGTGCGGCCCTACGCCTGCGCGCTGTGTGGCAAGAGCTTCAGCCGGCGCTCCAACTTGCACCGGCACGAGAAGATCCACACCACCGGGCCCAAGGCCCTGGCCATGCTGATGCTGGGGGCAGCGGCGGCGGGGGCTCTGGCCGCGCCCCCACCCGCTCCCACCTAGGAGGCCAGGAGAGGGGGAGCGGGGCGCCCGGGGCCACTGGGACAGCCCCACTGGAGTCAAGGCCCCGAGGGAGGAGAGAGGGGCGCGGGAAGGGAGCTGGGGCGGTGAGGGCATGGGGTGGGGCATGGCGACGTGGGAGGGGCGAGGGCGAAAAAGGGCAGGCACTCTGGCTGCGAAATTAAAGGCCTTGGACTTGAAGCTGCCGCCTACAGCTCTGTCTCCTGAGGCCTTGGCACTGATCCCCCCAGCATGGGGGAGCTCCTGGGGCAATCCCTTGTCCTCCATGAGGCATCCCCCGAGTCACCACTCGGCTTAAGCATCCTCTCCTCCCCAGCCTCCATCCCTGGGTTGGGGTCCCTTTTGTTAGAGGCCCATTCCAGAGTCTTGCACACATTGGCAAGCCAAGACTTGAGAGAGGTGTTCAAAGCCAGCCAGCCACTCCTGGACCTGGGGACCTCTTGCCAGGCTGTCGGCTGCTGCCACTTGTCCCGAGAGCACTACTCACGGAACCCGCACTCCCCCTCGGCTCTTCTCTTTGGAAGCCAGGAGCAGGCAGAGCTGGTCTGGAAACTCCTGCCTGCCCCATCTCCCACCCAGGCACCGGTGGCTGTGTTCTGTGACTGGTCTTTTCCATCTGCTCCCACCATGGCCTGCTTGTGGTCCAGTGAGGGCTCCTCACTCACCAGGGGCCACTTTCCTTCTTGGCCCATGCTGCAGCTGCTGCCACCTGCCTCTGCTTTGTCTCACCTCCTTGGCCTCTTGGTATATGTCCTTTATAATTTGCCCTACTCGCCTCTGCCTGGCTCTGATTTACTCCTGGTCCTCCCCTGTTTTTTTGTTTTGTTTTTTGTTTTTGTTTTTGAGATAGAGTCTCACTGTGTCACCCAGGCTAGAGTGCAGTGTGGCACAATCTTGGCTTACTGCAAGCTCTGCCTCCTGGGTCCCAGAGATATTCCTGCCTCAGCCTCCTGGGTAGCTGGGACTACGGGCATGCACCACCATGCTCAGCTAATTTTTTGTATTTTTTGTAGAGACGAGGTTTCACCATGTTGGCCAGGCCTCGAACTCCTGATCTCAGGTGATCCGCCCGCCTCAGTCTCCCAAAGTACTGGGATTATAGGCTTGAGCCCCTCGCCTGGCTTCTTCCCTGGTTTTAACCTCTGCAGCTCCCAACTCCCATTCTCTGCTTTTCCGCCTGGGTGGGGATGAGCTCAGCCTGGCTGTCATCCCATATCTGTGGCCCACCTCCTGAGATAACTTTCAGCTCTGACACCAACTGATCATGAGGATGTCTGTGCCAGGGAGGCCATAGAGACCCCACCTGTCTCTGGATTATGGGGCCACCAGGGTGGCCCAGCTCTGGTTGGCTCCCAGCTCCAAACAAAAAGAGCGGCTTGCCTAGGATGGTGGACTGAGGAGAGTAATCATAGCTGCCAGTTGTTAAGCAGCTGCTCTTCCAGGCATGGGGCCAAGCACTGTAGACTCATCGCCTGGACTCTCCACAACAATGTGAGTGGGTATTGCTAGCCCAGGTTTTTCCTTTTCTTTTTTTTTTTTTTTTTTTTTTTTGAGATAGAGTCTCGCTCTGTCATCCATGCTGGAATGTAGTGTATGGTGGCATGATCTCAGCTCACTGCAACCTCTGCCTCCCACATTCAAGCAATTCTCCGGCCTCAGCCTCCCAGGTAGCTGGGATTACAGGCACTTGCCACCACGCCTGGCTAAATTTTTCGTATTTTTAGTAGAGACAGGCTAGTCTTGAACTCCCAACCTCAGGTGATGAGCCCACCTTAGCCTCCCAAAGTGCTGGGATTATAGGCGTGAGCCACCATGCCTGGCTGTTTTGTCTTTTTAAAAATAAAGATGGGGTCTTGCTATGTTGCTCAGGCTGGCCTTGGACTCCTGGGCTCAAGTGATCCACTCACCTCAGCTTCCCAAGTAGTTGGAACTACTGGTGTGCACCACTAAGCGCCATACAGGGCTATCTAAAAGGGGGAGGACAAAGCTGGGCACAGTGGCTCATGCTTGTGAGCCCAGCACTTTGAGAGGCCAAGGCAGGTGGATCACTTGAGGCCAGGAGTGTGAGACCAGCCTGGCCAACATGGTGAAAGTCTCTACTAAAAATACAAAAATTAGCTAGACATGGTGGCAGGCACCTGTAGTTCCAGCTACTTGGGAGGCTGAGGTAGAATCACTTGAAGCCAGGAAGCAGAGATTGCAGTGAACCGAGATCTTGCCACTGCACTCAGCCTGGGTGACAGAGTGAGACTCTGTCTCAAAAAAAAAAAAAAAAAAGACAGTAGACTTGACCTTCAGGAATGTTAGTTAGACTCAACGAGATGGGGGTAGGGGGATGTAATCAACTGGAAACCAAGGAGCTGCTTACTAGTGTAAGTCAGGAAGGACTTGATGGTGTTCAGGTGGTCTCTAGAATCTAGGCTAGGGATGCTGGCAGGATCAGTTGAATTAAATGACTACTTATCAGGCCAGGAAAAAAAAAAGCTGTTTCCTCCCTTCAGCTTGTCTTCATGGCTCCAGTCACTCAGACAGAAATAGGATTGCTCTGCTTGGCTCGGGGTGAGAGGTGAAGGGAGACTCATTTGTAAAGGAGGGTTGCTCTCAAAGAGTTTTTGTTTTGTTTTTTGAGATGGAGGCTCACTCTATCACCCAGGCTGAAGTACAGTGGTGCAATCTCGGCTCACTGTAACCTCCATCTTCCAGGTTCAAGTGATTCTCCTGCCTCAGCCTCCCCAGTAGCTGGGACTACAGGTGCATGCCACCATGCCTGGCTAATTTTTTGTATTTTTAGTAGAGATGGGGTTTCATTGTGTTAGCCAAGATGGTCTTGATCTCCTGAGCTTGTCATCTGCCTGCCTTGGCCTCCAAAAGTGTTAGGAATACAGGTGTGAGCCACCGCGCCAGGCCAAAGAGCTCATTTTCTCAGCAACAGAGGTAGGAGAGTGGCTAAAATGACCCTGGAAGCCGTCATCACTTGGCAAGATTGCTGAGCAGAGTCCTCACTCACACAGTGAGTGTTGCTTGTATTAATTTCAGTTCCTTAGGCTGCGTGGTCAGCGTTCCAGGGACCAGGTGTCAGGACTTGAGTGATTCAGAGGTCTGTTGAGGCTGGGTGTGGTGGCTTACACCTGTAATCCTAGTACTTAAGGAGGCTGAGGCAGGAAGATCGTTTGACGGCAGGAGTTTGAGACCAGTTTGGGCAACATAGCAAGGTTAATTATTCAATTTAAAAAAAGAGCCAAGCATGGTGGCACATGCCTGCAGTACCAGCTACTTGGGAGGCTGAGGTGGGGAGGCTGAGCCCGAGTAGGTTGATGAGAAGACCGCTGAGTGATCCAGGGAGTCATTTAAAAACTTCACTTTGGCCTCCAAGGAGCCCAGACAGCACACAGTATCCTGTTGAAACGTTTCCCCTTTGGTGGGAGAGTGCAGGGGCACGGGTTCCAAGGGTCCCTTGAAGGGCGCCTGCAGATCGCCCTCCAGGGATCCCTCCGGAGGCCCCATTACTCTTGCCCATAGATCTGGCAAGAGCATCTTAAGAGTGGAACTTGGCAGTTGGGAAAAATTCGACAATCGCAAATATGACACACGGGAGTACGGGCTGTGCCGTGGAAGGGCCTGGAACGCCAGGCTGATGGGTTCTCATAGCTTGGTGGGTGAGGGGCGTCACTGATAGGAGGCTGGAGGGAAGAAGCCACCGACCGGGCTTGGTGTCTCCCAGGGTAGAGGGTGAGCAGGCTCAGCGGTTTCCCTGGCTTCCCTGGGGCTTCTCGGCCACTGGAAAACCCCACGAGATCGTCACTGACGCTGTGTCAGGAGCACGGTGAGGGCGGAGAGGCGGGAGGTTTCCATCCTGGCTTCCCACCTGCTTCCCTGCGGCCCCAGGCGCTAAGGGATCGGCTGGTGGCTCTGCCCCTCTGAGCCGGGGGCGTCCGCCTCAGCGCAGTCCTAGCCTAGGACAGCGACTCCCAGCTCCCGGGCCCGGTCGGGTGGTGAGGCCGGGAGTCCGCGGGGTCGCAGGGCCCAGCCTTCTGCTCTGCTGCCCCATCGCCTGCCAGACTGTCCCGAGGCCACGCCCCCGCTCTGCCCTCAGCCAATCAGACAACGGCGGCTTTAGCAAAACCAACCAATCACGGCTGACGTTTATTCCCGGTGCGGCCCTCCCACTGCCACGCCCCAAGCCGCATGGTTGCCCCGGCAACTACTCCAGGTTCCAGGGTTTGAAACGTTCCCTCTTACCTTTCGCAGGGCGTTGGTTATCGAAGGAAGCAAAGACCAAAGGGCTGGACTCCGTTTTGCTGCAGACCTCAGTCCTCACAGCCCGCTCCGCCCTGCCGCTGATTTCCTGGGTCTATCACCGAGATGCCGAGCCTCCTGCAGTCCTAGAGAGGATACGGCTCAGGGCCGGGACCACTTCCGGCTTTGGGCGGCCACTTCCGTCCCCGCTGACTGCCCGCCAATTAGCTGCACTGCTTCCTGCCCCCGGGCTGAGTGGCTTCGCAGCACCTGCCGCGGCGCTGGAGCATCTTCCGAGTTCCCAAGCAGTGGCTGACTGTGCTGCCAGCTGTCGTGCGGCCACGGCGGCGGAGAGCGGCCGGGGAGAACGTGGTCGTCTTCGGGGGAGCAGAGGAAACGCGCGGGCTGTGCGAGGGTTCGCGGCTCTGGGATGCCTGAAGGGCAGAGGGCGGCAAACGTTAGGGCTGGCCGGGCGCGGTGGCTCACGCCTGCAATTCTAGCACTTTGGGAGGCCGAGGCGGGTGGATCACGAGGTTGAGTTCGAGACCAACCAAGCCAACATGGTGAAACCCCGTCTCTACTAAGAATACAAAAATTAGCCGGCCGTGGTGGCGCGTGCCTGTAATCCCAGCTGCGCTAGAGGCTGAGGCCGGAGAATCGCTTGAACGTGGGAGGCGGAGATTGCAGTGAGCCGAGATCGCGCCACCGCACTCCAGCCTGGGCAACACAGCAAGACTCCGTCTCGAAAAACAACAAAACAGTAGGGGCATTGCTGCATTCCTCACTTGTTCATTTTTCTTTTCTTTCTTCTTTTTTGTTGGGGTGGGGGATAGAGTTTTGCTCTTGTTGCCCAGCCTGGAGTGCAGTGGCGCTATCTCGGCTCCCTGCAACCTCCGCCCTCCAGGTTCAAGCAATTCTCCTGCCTCAGCCTCCCGAGTAGCTGGGATTACAGGCAGGCGCCACCACACCCGGCTAATTACTTCCGACCTCAGGTGATCCGCCCGCCTCGGTCTCCCAAAGTGCTAGGATTACAGCTGTGAGCCACTGTGCCTGGCCAATTTTTATATTTTTAATGGGGTTTCACTACGTTGGTGAGGCTGGTCTTGAACTCCTGACCTGAAGTGATCCACACGCCTCCGTCTCCCAAAGTGCTGGGATTACGGGGGTGAGCCACTGTGTCCGGCCTTACTGGTTCATTTTTCAAATACGAAATGAATGCCTGTTAATTGCTAAATGTTGAGTCCTAAGTGATGAAAATTCCAGACAAGACCCTGGCCCTGACCGGGTTCCAGGGTAGTGGGGTAGACTGACAGACACATACCTGGCACCCACTTTAACTTCAAGTAGTGACAGATGCCAGAAAGAAATGAACGAGGTGAAGCAGCAGAGGAGGTCGGAGCTTCATTGTCAGGGAAGCCCCCTCCAAGGAGGGGACATTTAAGCTGTGACTTGAAGGGTGAGAAGGCAATTGACAAGGATCTGGAGTAAAAACCTTTCAAGCAAAGGGAACAGGATAAACATGAGGAGACTGGTGCCCAGAAGCTGAAATGACCCCCCGAACGCTACTCCCCCGTGTGGAAGGGAGGGGAGCCAGGCGATGAGACTGGAGAGATGAGACTTGTCAGGGGGCTGTGGCTTGAGGCTTCTCCCCAGTGTCCTGAGGAGAGTGGAGAATGAGGTGAAGACAGTTCAGACTTCCTCATTGCACGCTCCTCTGGCAGCCTGAGACGTGGGGTCAGGTGGGCTTCCTGCCTGGGGTAGAGGCCGTACCCAATGAATGGCCTGCACCTCAGTAACTTAAGACAGTGATTTTTGTATTCTCAACTAACAGCCCGAGGCTAGTCATGAAGATGAACACAGATCTCACAGAGCAGCCACAGAGCTTTTCAAGGAATCAGGTGATCCTGTTGTTAATGCCTTTCTCAGAGACTTAGTGAAGCCAGTGTCTACTGGTAAAGATAGCTGGGGATAGGTGGGTACACAGGTCACACATGATAAGGCCACTCCACATTTCCATCTTCCTAAGAAGGAGCCTTTGGGTTCCTTCTTCCCTATCATGCACTTCAGTCTTGTTAACTGAAGGCCACCACTGAGTCCAAATTTCACCCAACCAGCGGAGTAAACTGCTAAAAAGCCACCAACAGCCACGCACTAACATTAAATTTGAAGTCTACTAAATGCACCTGTATTCCCTTTTTTTTTTGACACATAGTCTTGTTCTGTCACCCAGGCTGAAGTGCAGTGGCGTGATCACAGCTCACTGCAGCATTGACGTCTCAGGCTCAAGCGATCATCCCACGTCATCCTTCTGAGTAGCTAGGACTATAGGCGCCCACCACCACACCCTGATAATTTTTGTATTTTATGTTTCAACTATGTTGCCCAGACTGGTAACAAACTTCTAGGCTCAAACAATGATCCCCCTGCCTTGGCCTCCCAAACTGCTGGGACTATGGGTGTGAGCCACTGTTCCCGGCCTCCTCTCATCTCATATTCCGTCCACTTTGGTATGCTGTCCCTAGACTCTACTCTTGGACCTGTCCCCCAGGTTTCTGCTAGTATATATTAGCAAAGTCTGAATAAGTATATAAGATATGTCCTGCTGGGTCATAATGTGCATCTTTCCTCTCTCTCTCTCTGTCTCTCTCTTTGTTTTTGAGATGGAGTCTTGCTGCGTCGCCTAGGCTGGAAGTGCAATGACACCATCTGGACTTACTGAAACCTCCACCTCCCAGCTTCAAGTGACTCAGCCTCTCAAGTAACTGGGATTCCAGGCACCTGCGCCTGGCCAGGATCGCCTTCTTTACCAATCAGCACAGTAACTTTCACATGAGAGATTTGTTGGGACTGTAAATTTAGCTGTCGTTATTCAGTAATTCTACAGTTAAGTTTTGTGTTTGATTTTCAGTGATATTATTGCGGCTATAAGAAATAAGAGCTGTGCCAGGCAGGGTGGCTCACACCTGTCATCCCAGCACTTTGGGAGTGTGGGTAGCCCCCCATCTAGGCACCGAGGACGGAAAGTTAAGCAGATTCCCGGCACAATTAGTGCCTGAAGAATATCTGAGTTTATCGTGTTACTACTCAGCTGTTTTCTTTTATATAATCCTTTATATATAATCATATATTAGTTTATAGGATTAGTACCTGAAGAATATCTTACCACTCAGTTATTTCCATATATATATATATATATATATATATAATTACATCTTAGTTCATAGTTGGAGGAATGCCTAGAGCAGACACGGTGCAGAGCATGATTTAAGGGAAAAGAGTTATACCAGGACAAGAATCCATGGCCCAGGCGGCAGCATCCAGTATTGTAAAGATACCTGCTCTATAGCAGGCTTGGGGCGAGAGCCACTCTTCCTGATAAAGGAGTTGTAGGACCTTACTCCAGTTCTTGTGAAACACTGTCCTCAGACTGGCAATCCTGCGAGAGTCCGAGGGCTTAAAACCCCTCCAGCATAATCTCACCTTGGTGACTGTGAACTTTATCAGCTCTTGTTACTGTGCTGGCTCAAAAGCATCCTCCCATAGAACTCACTGGAAGCTGCCAGCAGGTGGTGGTAGACCCTGACAGCTCTTTCACTGCTGTGTGACTCAGAGCAACCTTCTATAGATTTCCTTAGAAATAGCATGCCCATAGATAAGATATATTGCACACTGCTCCCTCTTCACTGTGCACGGCCCACCTCCATGCCTCTGTGACCTAATGGGGGTGGACCCCTCACTGTGCATGGCCCACCTCCATGCCTCGGTGACCTAATGGGGGTGGACCCCTTGTTTATTGCTCACAACCCTATCGCTATCATAAAGATGACCTCACTCATTACCCTGTCCCCAAACCTATACCCAATAAATACAGACGCTTCTGGACATTTGGGGCCTCACCTGTCTCTGCTTATAAGTGGCATGGCCCCCCTGAGCCCAGCTGTACTTTCTTTGTACTTCTGTGTCCTGTCTCTTTATTTCTTGAATCCTGCACCTCAGCACAGCGATAGGGGACACCCCACGACCCTGTAGGGCTGTCACCCTATAGGGTGGCTGAGGCAGGTGGATCACGAGGTCAGGAGATTGAAACCATCCTGGCTAACATGGTGAAACCTCATCTCTACTAAAAATAAAAAAAATTAGCCAGGCATGGTGGCACTCACCTGTAGTCCCAGCTACTTGGGAGGCTGGGGCAGGAGAATCGCTTGAACCCGGAGGGCAGAGGTTGCAGTGAGCCAAGATTGTGCCACTGTACTCCAGCCTAGGTGACAGAGCGAGACTCCATCTCAAAAAAAAAAAAAGAAGAAGAGCTGCTTCTAAGCTATCACAGAAATCACAGAAGTTCTCAGGTTCTCTGACCATGACTTGAACTGAGCTAAAGGACTTGGGCTTGTCATTTTCTCACTGTAAATGCTCAAGTGCACTAAAAATAATGTATCCCATGCCATTATAAGTCTGTGGACACATAATGGTGGAGTGCGGCAGCTACTTGTTCGCACCAGGCGCATGCTTGCATTGGCACTTCATAATCAACTGCAGGTGGCTGCCTGAGTGTGCTCTCACTGCATGCCGTGGAGAACGCACATCCTGTGATGGTTCATTTTATGTGCAAACTTGACTGGGCCAAGGCATGCCCAGACAGCTGGTTAAACATTTTTTCTGAGTGTGTCTGTGAGAGTTTCTCAAGAAGAGATTAACGTTTGAATTGGCTGAGTGAGTAAAGCAGACAGCCCTCAACCAGGGGTGGACATCATCCATCCAGTATGGAATTCAATGGAACATCAAGGCAAAGGAAGGCTGAATTCTCTCTGTGCCTGAGTACTTGAGACCTGGGTCCTGGGACACTGATCTCCTGGTCTTGTGCTCCTAATTCTCAGGCCTTCAGTCTTGAATTGGACTCTACACCATTGGCTCTTTGGCACTCAGGCCTTAAAAGTGCGATACTATTAGGAGGCCAAGGCAGGCGGATCGCTTGAGCCCAGGAGTTTGAGACCAGCCTAGGCAATATGGAGAGATGCTGCCTCTATAGGAAAGAAATAAAAATAAAGAAAAAGTTAGCTGGGCCTGGTGGTGTGCACCTGTAGTCCCAGCTGCTCAGGAGGCTGAGGTGGGAAGATTGCTTGATGTGGGGAAGGCGAGGCTGCAGTGAACTATGATTTTGTTTCACTGCAGTCCAGCCTGGGCAACAGAGGGAGACCCTGTCTGAAAAAAACACTACACCACTGGCCTTTTTGGGTCTTCAGCTTGCAGATAGCATACTGTGGGGCTTTTCAACTGCAATAATCATGTGAGCCAATACCTTAGTATATATAGATAAAGCCATATATATATATAT